>VWYH01001802.1:1179459-1404747 GCA_013399365.1 Pampusana beccarii
TAAATTTAAGAAGAAACTTCTTCTCAGTGAGGATGACAGAGCCTGGAACAGGCTGCCCAGGGGAATTGTGGAGTCCCCTTCTCTGGAGACATTCAAAACCCATCTGGACACCTTCCTGTGTAACCTCATCTGGGTGTTCCTGCTCCGGCAGGGGGATTGGACTGGATGATCTTTTGAGGTCCCTTCCAATTCCTAACATTCTGTGATTCTGTGATACAGTCCTTGGGGTGTGGGAATCAGCTCTGAGCCCCTCCAGCTTGCAGAATCACAGAATGGTTGGGGTTGGAAGGGACCTCTGGAGATCATCTAGTCCAACTCATCTGCTGAAGCAGGTTTACCTAAGTAGATTGCACAGGAATGTGTCCAGGAGGATTTTGAACATCTCCAGAAAAGGAAACTCCACAATCTTTCTAAAGAGCCTCTTCAATGCTCTGTAACCCTCAAAGTAAAGAAGTTTCTCCTCATATTCAGATGGAACCTCCCAGGCTTCTCCAAAGCAACTATTACCAAGGGCTTCTTCTGATGCCATCTACAACTGGGGNAAAAAAAAAAAAAAAAAAAAAAAAAAAAAAAAAAAAAAAAAAGTCCTAATTCCCTGAATCATTTGGGGTGCTATAATCATTTTAGTCCATATGCCATAAAAACAATTGAACTTCAGTCACTAGATAGCACAAGTAATAGCCTACATATTTTCATGGATCTCTTTTTTTCCAATTTCCAACTATGATGGATGTAGAAACAACAAAGTCTCAAAGTAAAACATGAGATATTTCTGTTTCGAGTGTAACTCTAATGAGGAAGCATATGCCAAAGAGATTTTCTTTTCCAATATAGTTTCGCATCAGATTATTCAGATAAATATTGCTGAAAAGGCTCTGAACATTTCAAGACTTGCCCTCCCCTGCGATTCTGAGGTTAGAAGTGGAATAACAACAACTGCAATCACATCCAGGAATCTGGAGCTTGCCTGTCCTCACTGCATGAAGACATTCAACAAGTGAGGAAGGGAAGCAGCAGAATCGAAAGGAAACACATGCTGAGTTTACACATCCATGTGTATACAGGGAAAAAAATAAAGATTTCCCAGTGTAAATAAAGATGTTTGCATTGTACTTCATAGCAGAGTTGGCTGCATGTGGTATTAAAATCTGTCTCTCACCTATATACTGAACCCATACTATCTTCCTATGATTTTAAGCAGCTTCAGCAAAGCTGCTAGAGTAAGTGAGCTGCCTACCTTCTGTTCTTAGAACCTATGGATACTGCAGCCAGACTGTCAATGTCAGATTTTTCTATATATAAAACTTGCATATACATACACATAGCCCTGCAACTACTTGCTCACTACAGGGAGAGAAAAAATGCAAATACGAAAATAAAAAGGCAAAGAAACACAAAAACAATAGCTGAGAATTTGTCAAATAAAAAAAATAGTATTTTCAGCTTTTGAAAACTCTTGAAAATGTTGATTATTGTGGTGAAACATGACTGTATTTCACATCCCTCACCCTGACCTCATGAAAATTCAGCCTAATACATGTAACTGCCTAAGAAGAAATATAATGTAAAACTCTCCAGCGAGGATGCCTTCCCCAGGACTCCTCAGCAACTGGCTGTGATATACATTTCCCTCACACAGCATGGACTAGGAACAGCCACAACATGATGGCCAGGGCAGGTTCTCGCCACACAACCTGGACCAGCACAGCTAGACCCGGTGTCACTTCAAAACAGGAGCAGCACTGGTGTTCCCAAATGACTGGTGGGGCACTGGGGTAAGGCACTGACCTTCCTCTCTCCCGGTCCTGCTGTTGCTCCCCCTCACCCTGAATCGCCCTCCCCGTCTCTGGAGTATTGCTCCCATGGCAATGGGCTGCTCAGGCCCGTCTCAACCCTGCCCATGTCCTGTTATGAGCCTGTATACATACACATATACGTGTAAAATATGTGTGTATATTTAATATCAACTGCAGGGAAGACAGGGCAGTCTTTCAAACTTCCAGTATGTCAACATGCTGTACAAACAGGAAGCAGCACTGCAGCAACAGGTCATTAAAAAGGCTGCAGACGAGCCAAGCTTTAGGAGAGTAATCTGAAAAACGAGGGGGGAGAGGGAAATCAGGCCTTTTCCACCATGGCTGGCATATTCTAATTCTCACATAGTTTCACACCCTCACAGAAGAGAGATGTGTGTTTTGGGGAACTACCTGAGAGAGCAGTTTTGTAAATCACATTTTTGTGCTGCCTTTTCCCAAAACACCCTCCCCATCACTTAATTACCTCTGTTCTTTTGCTCTCTCCTCAACACACAAATTTTCTAGAGAGAGTGGGGAGAGACGTTCAAAAAGCATTTTTTCCTCCTTTGTTAGGAACCTTTATATGCAGAGGCACTCTGAGAGCTGCAGTCTACCTTCCCCTCCTTGCACGCTTTATTCCCTTCTCTCTCCCTGCCTTCCACCTTGAAATGACATTACCAGGAAAGTCCCAGCTTATTTGTTTTTCAAGAAGCTGATGTGGGATATCCAAGACCGGCTGCCAGCTAAAGAGAATCCAAGGCAGAGCAGGGGGAGGAAAAAAAGCTGTGACCCACCCAAATTCTTATTCATGGCAAAAATTATCTGCTATAAAACATAGATAGATAGAAAAGTCCATCATTTGCAGTATTGCTGTAAGCACTCTCATCTAGAAAGGATCCTCATCAGTATTTCCTATCACAGCAACCAGCTGAAGGTGAAACATTCTAGTTTATCAGTAACATCTGAATGGCAGCTTTATTTCTTTTTTACTTTTTTTTAAGGTAAAATTAAAACCAGTCTCCTTCCCCTGAGTATTCACCATTTTATAATCCAAGCTGTCCCAAGGCAGCATGAGTATGCACACAACCGGCTATGGTTTTTAACATCTGCTTTTCATTTTCTTAACAGGAAACCAACACAATTTCCATGACAAAGGAGGATTCTGGTGTTATACTCTCATTTATCTGTCATGTGTACACTTGGCAGCATTTGATCTTTATTCTCTAGACACTTAAGAAATAATCTAGGAATTATTGCTTCTTGACAATACAAACAAATAAGGCTATCTATAAATAAACCACAGCAAGGACAGGGGGAGGTTCGCTTCACACCCGCAGAGGGACTGCCTCGGGGCTAGTTCTCATTTATTTGTTTGACCATGGCTGGGGATCAGGAGGTCACCCTCCTTTCTGAGCCCTTTTGTGCAAGCCTGTGCGCAGGGAAGATGGGCCCTCACACAAAACACCCCTGAAGAAATCAGCTGATTTTTCCTCACCCCCTACCCCTTCTGAGGGCATCTTGCCTGATGCTCCACAAACAAGGGATGACAGCGGGACCGAAGCCTGTGAATCTCCTCCTGCCAGTCTCCCTGATGGGGAGCGGGGCTTTGGTGGCACCAGGGAAGGCGGGAGGTGACATCCCAGCAGGCGACACAGCGCCTGTCACCCCTTCCCAGTACCTGGGGCACTGGCAGCCAGGCTTGGCTTGTGAACTGCTGCTCAGCAGAGGGAAGAAGAGGTTTTGCGTGAGCCACTTGGGCTTATCGCCTCTACAAATTTCTGTTCGAAAACCCAGGAAGTGTAGCATTCTTTAAATAAACTGCCGGCACAAAAAACACTGTTTAAAGTTTGTGCTATACCCACATAGGGCATTCTCGCTAGCACCCACCAAATGCTGCTCAACTTCTTTTCCTTTTAAATTTTACTGTTTGTAGCATCCCCCCGTGGTTATTCTTGTTTGCCTTGGGCCTGATCCAAGTAGCTATGGGAGGAAACAGCCAGGATGCCTATTGACTTCTATAAAAGTTGAATCAGGGCCATGAACAGTGACGGATAAAACCCACCAAGCCTTTTTTGAAGGCTCTGAAATTAATATCAGCCCCCTGATTTTCATATTACTAATATGACAGGTAAATTTAAAAAATGACAACCTTTCTTTTTTCCTCTCTCTTGCCTTCTAGGTGAAAATGTCACTCACTATAGAAAGATACATTTGTAAAGAAACCTTCAGATTCCAAAGAGATTATAGGGAAATGGTTTTAAGATAGAAAATTAAAGACACTAGTTAAAATTGTTCCCATTTAATATCTTCACATTCAAATTACAAGATTGACCCTGCAAATGCTTCATCATGGCTGGGATTTCTTGGAAGTGAAAAGCACAAATCAGTTGAGTGCACGTTTCAAAGTCATTTATAGCCAGATGCAATTAAAGTAAAATGGCATATTGCCTACCTCCCTGTGGCATCCATAGGCTGGAGGTGTCTCAGATTTCTATACAGTTAATGAGAGTTAGGAGCCTCAGTACAGAAGCTGAAGCAGCTTTTGAACAAGGAGGCACAACTGACATAAGTTCGCTCAGCATGCAGCTACTTGAAACCACCTAGGAGAAAATGCCAAATGAAAGACATTGCCCCATATATTTACCCCTTCCAGGGTTTCTGCCCTTTATTCCTTGCTACACCAAGGTTTTACCTTTCTCTTTTAAGATCAGCAGCCTGGGACATCTCTTCACAAAACAGACTGACTTGTTTTTCAAAGACTCAAGCAGAAGTTACCCTTTTAACCGATGTTTTGTACCACAAGCCATGTTTAATGTAATTATTTGGTGGCTGGAGCATTACCCTGGGAAGTGGAAACCTGGGATCTAGGTCTTTTTCAGCCCCAGGTTGTCCAAATATGTGAGCCATCAAAAACTGACCAGAGAGATTAAATGCCCAAATGAGAGTACTATCGAGACACAGAACAACAATAGTTCTATTTTTATATACAAACTTATTTATATTCATCTTACTTCAGCTCATTTCCTCATTTAAAGAAAAGCTATTTTTGTCCAAACCTGCTTGAGGTTTGCCAGACCATAACAACTGAACTTTTTTAAAGCAGTGATTTGATGCCAGAGGTGGTCTTAGGAAAAAAAAAAAAAAAAAATACAAGAAACCTCTTGTTTTGCAACATCCTTAAAAACAGAGAGGCAAAAGGCTTAATCAACTTGGGCCATTAAAAAAAAAAAATTTTAAAAGTATGCCTTGACTCAAGGAATCAACCTCACCCTTCAAGGCTGAAAACAAGCAGCCTCATTCAGGATTTGTATTTATATTTCAGTTGATAGAAGAAAACAAAACCAAAACAAAATCCAAACACATACAGGAAAGAGTAATACTAAGCATTATTTTTTTTCTCTCTTTAGGGCTGTTAATCACATGAACAACCTCACTAAATCTGAGTATTTCTATTAGTAAGTGCTCAATACTGCAAATAACGGATAAATAGTTTGGACTACAGACAGCATAGCAAAGACACTTGGAGAAAAAAACAACACAACAAACAATAAAAAAAACCCCCACACCTTGAAAGCATATATATTAGTATTCATCCCTTTATTGGCATGTCTATCGTGTTAAAAGCAAAAGCACACCCCAGAACCACTCCCAAGCAAACCATTGGTATCACGTGGGGAAAATAGAAGATATCTAAAAAAAGGTTAGAGTAGTATGGCCAAATAATAATAATAAAACAACCCAACTACAACAAAAAACAAACAGAGAACCAAAAACCACCATGAAACAACAACAAAAAAAACCCCACAAAACAAAAAAACCCAACAACTCTTTAACCTCTTTTGGTAATTTACTTGCATTATTTACATATCCTTTTTACCAGTTAAAATAATATACAACAATTGAAATATGCCATGCAGGAAGAACTATATAGAAGAAGTGGGAAACAACAGTACTTGGCAGGTAGATTTCCATTTACACACTCATTATTTACAGGAAATATATTTTTTTTACTATCCACCAGGAAAATTTTAACAACATATGCAGTTTTAGGTGAATCTAAGTCAAAAATCTTTCAGCTGTCAAGAAGCAACAATTTATCTGGGGTCAGTTAAGCAATAATTTGTCCCTGACTGAGATGCCACAATGATTCATGGAGAGTTATAAATTGGATGTCTCTTTCTGTTCACCTCCATGGGCTGGCTCCATACTAGATTTCACCTCCAGTCACCTCCACAGTCTTCCTTTTAGGTGAATCATAAGTAGTGGATGATGGAGATCCTACAGACATAGTATATTATGGGAGATGTGGTCCAGCTGTGAAGAGTGAGCCACAAAAAGTGACTTCTAGTTAGCACTCTCCAGCCTTCAAGCTCGTTTTCCCTTCTCTCAAGCCTCATGCATCTCAGCCATTTGTCACCTGACTAAATGAAGGGAATTTTGACCAACGAGTAAAAAGATTAAATAATCTGACTGGTCTAAAAATAAGTCTGTGCATATTGACTACTGTCCTAACCCAGGCTGTATCTTCCTCCCATGGCCACTTTGAGGAGGTCTGTGCAAACAGAACACAGCTGAGGTTCACGGTTTGGGAAACAAAAACGGCACTTTACGTCATTGTTTCTGTCTTAGACCAGCTTTATAATCTTATGTTCATTGGCTCGATACAAGCGCTGCTATTAACAGCAATCCTGCAGAGCATTTGTCCCTTAGGACCTTGCAAGTGGGATTCCTGTTAGGGCTACTAACTGACGGGGAAGCAAAAGGAATGAAGGAGCTATCCAACTGGTTGCTCCAGGTCCCAATACTTGTGCTTTTATACAGTAGATAAATTGCACTAGGTCTACTCTAATAAACAGAAAGCTCAAATAAAAGCGGGCCTAGAATATGATTCTGTTATCCTGTCTCTGTCTACTGCCAAAGCAAGTATTACATCAGTTATTATAGGTGCATGCATGTGCACGCACTCTCCACACACATTTTGTAAATGCACCTTTATATAGGGTATGTATGAACATATGTATGTGTGTATAGAAAACCAACTCAGCACGTGGCTCACAGACAGCCTTTCCTGTCATCTTACTATGGCTATAAATGAATCATAACTCCAGCAAAAAATTCTTCTTTCAGACTCATGGAAAATATTATGTTATTTTTGGCTTATGTCAGAGAAAATCAGGGTGATAAAAGAGTGGGTAATGTCCAAGTTCATCTGCATTTTCATCTGTACATGTCTTCTGAGATCTCTCTAGGTTCTGTTTACTTGCATACACTCAAGAAGCATACTTTATGTTTACATTTATTCTGCTTTATCATGCTGCAGACATAAAGAATTCATTTAAGAATGTGCACTCAATATATATTTTATACATGTAGTACTTATAACAATCTGCAGTTTGGTTCTATGATCTGCATAAATATTGATCAGTCATTTAGACTACAAAAGCAGAAAGTTTGAGCAAATTAGATAGAAACCTTAATGTTTTACTTTATTTTTGCACTATTCTTCATCTATACTCAAAAGAGAGAACTTAATGAAAAAATCTATGTGAAAGGAAAATTAACCTGTCGCTTTTCACTTTTCTTCCTTAAGAAGGAATTGCAACAATAAGCAGAAATAGCTTTCTAATCTACTACATCACCCATACTCCTAGACAAAGATACCTCAATAGAACTGCCATCCAGAGGAAAAGAAACACGTAAAGGGCAGACAGCCTTAACAACATGAGAAGTCTCGCCTGCAAGGTATTTGTCCACAATGATGTTTCCTCTGAACCAAACTCAAAAGAAACTCTGGTACCATGTTTTTGTTACTGAATTAGATGCAACTCCTTCATTCAGCAGTCCAGTCAGACTGTTCTTTCAGAGCTGGCACTCCCTGCCATAATTTCACAAATCCAAAATACTAAAGACAAAAGCTTAGCAAAACAGAAAAATTAGATCCGGATACTCAAGAGCCTGGAGAAATAAAAATATGAGATGGGTAGTTCATGACACGGGCTAATGCACTCTTCTTGCCTGTCTCCAAATACCTTGCTTTCATAAATGTTCTTCCTTCTATTCCTGCCAAAAAGTCCCAAGACAAGCACTTGCAGCTATGCCAGTTTTTTTTTTTTCTTTCTCCTTTCCTTTTGTCCCCTCCAACTACATGCTAGCAGTGAAATGACTGGTTTAAGTCGCATCTGCTGTCACATCCTGTCCCAACCCTGGACCTCCAAACTACCATGTACTCCATCCCACCACATGTCGTATTACCTGCCCCACTCTCTTCTTTCCAAGAAAAGACTACTAATGTTTAGAATGGATCCAGTCATCCTGTGAGCACCTGGGAGGGGTGGCAATGCAGACTCAGACCAGATGGGTCCCTTCTTGGAGTCCCTCCTGAGTCTAGCTCCTTATATCCAGCCTCATGCAGGAAGATAAGGAACATGCGTCTGAGAAGAAGCACCCATGAGGAAAGCAAAGCCCATTATCCTTGTTGCGATTGACACATTGTGATTGCAGTTTCAACAGACAGTGCTCTAGATGCATTATGGTGTCTAAAAACTGTCCACAAGGGCAGCAAAAAGGCTACTTTGGTGTCACCTCACTGAGCCTCTTTCTTATAGGAGTTAGAGAACAAAGGGGATTACTCAAGGGTGAAATAGCGTGGGAGCTAAAATATTTTATTTCACTACAAGGTAGTGAAACACGTGCTTGAAACACAGCATGCACTAACTTAGAATGGAGTATTTTTAGCCCTGCTGTCAGCTCAAGACTGATCAGTAGAAGCTTCTCTTCTCTGAGACCAAGTTTCTTCCCTAACCTCCTTTTGAATGCTGCCAAACTACAATTGCAATATTCCTACTGTAAGGTATGATGCAGCTAAGCAGTTCATGTGAGGATGCAAAAACCTTCTTAAAGTTTCAGACATTTATCTGGTCTATGACGGTTGTTTCAGGAAAAAAAAAAAAAAGTCATGTGTAAGGCTATAATAATTAGCAATTATGAGGCTTCAGGAGTAGAGAAGAATAAATGAGCCATGAATCACTGCTAGCACCTCCTCTCATACCCACGTTTCTACAAACAATATATCTTTGACCCACTTTATCATCAAATCACATATACATTTCCATGCTTTCTACCCCCTCAGGCATTACTACAGCAGGGTCATTAATTTTTCAGCTTTAAGCCCCAGTCTGAGCACCCACTTTTACAAGCGAAAATCAACAGGCTAGTGGCTGGCACTATGGACTAGATGCACAGACTCAGATGGCACAATAACCCGATCGGTACTAACCGTCCTCCTTTATGTCATGTGCAATGAGGAAAATCTGTTATGGCCTCTGGCAAAGAGGAGTGCTTTGATGGATTAACTTCAGAGTAGATGCTGACTTCCAGTCTTCAGTAAGATATCCCTGCCTTTGTGCTGAGGTTTGGGCAACACAAGTGTTTCTCTTCTATGGTTAAAGTAAAACACTCTACATGTGGGCATCATTCCTACAATCTTGAGTGGAATTTCAGTCTCCTTATTCCAGACTTGAGTTAGGTCCACAGAGCGCGAAAATTAGAATTTGCTCTGCCAGTTTTCAGCAGTGTACCAGTCACCACCAAAATCAGTTCCTATTAATGATTAAATAGGAAACTTTATGGTTCCTCTCCCACACAGGTCTTTGTAGACCTTTTTGGCATGACACTGGAAAGGAGAAACAAAAAAAGCATAACTGCAGCTGCTTTTCTTCTAGACCAAGAACTGTGCTTTTAGTTGGTTATGTTTTCACATTTGTATTGGAAAAAAGTTGAAACAGAGTTTCACTCCAGCAACTGAGTCAAGCTACAACATGCTCCTGCTTGTGCGGGAGAAATAAGCATGCAAAAAGCTACAAGGAGAGCTTGCAGGGTTGATGAGTGTTTGCTTGTAGAATCTGCTCACCTGCAAACTACCTTGTAGGCCAGCTGTATCACTTTAATCTTTGAATCACGCTCTGCCCCAGGTTGCACGCTGAGGTGCAGCACTGCCAGTACAGGAACGCAGCATTCTCAAGTATAGCATGAGCAAAGATTATAAAGCTATTTGTTGTTTCGATAAAACTAAACCAGCTATAGTGTTAAAGAATAATTTGACAGGGCAGCCACGGCTCTACAGGGCAGTTCAGCTGGGCTTGCTGCGCTGGTCAGACCTATCAGTATGCAGACTGACACGGATGCTGGCAGACATCCCTGGGACAGAGCTGGCCTTGCAGGAGATGAGGACAACTGAAAGGAAAATTTAGTTCATGCTGGACAGTTTTGTAGTATAAAGTAATTCTACAGAGCAAAATCCAAAGTGTTTTGACTATTCTAGTGACAGAGCCTCAAGAGCACTGAAAGGCCCTGTGGGAAAGTGGCAGGACACAGTTCAACTTCAATATAACTAAACCTGTATCCCTGTCTTTCTGCTGGGTGTTGCCCCTGGCCTGTGCTGTTCCTTGGAGCTTGCCCAAGGACTTCCTAGGAGACTGCCAGCTGGCACAGATCAAAACATGCTAACAATTAAAACAGTATGGGGCACCTGCAGAAGAGCGCTCAAGGCTACAAGCACGACCTGTTGAGTTTCCTGGTACAGGCTTTGGCTTTCCGTGCACCGCTGTGATAAATGAATAAATTTGACACAGCACATGGTTTATCTGGGAGATCTATAGGAAGTGTAGCCTACACTTGGTTCTTAGATACTTCTGTATATCAAGTAGCTCAAATGCCTGAGAATGCTGCACTGGAATTCTAATTTCACATGATGAGTGACCTGGTTTGAGTTATTTTTCTGTTGCTGTACAGACACAGAGATAAAACACATGAAAACAGTAGTGAATGACATGTCATCTGAGACATCTTTATAATAATTAATTTTCTTTGCAAATAATGTTTCAAACAGCCTACTGATTCAGGTGCTACAAGAAATGCAACATATCATTTCTCCACAAGAAATATTATTCAAACTTATCTGGTACCAGCGATTTTTTTTTTTTGCCTTTCGTGGATTTAATGAAATACTATGTAATCACATGCCCTTCACAAAATAACACTGGATAAAGAATTTTCAGAGCTAGAAGTTCTCTTCTGTAGACGGATACAGACCTAGCAAGCAATAAGAATGGCAGGTGGGGGTGAGGATTTTCACAGAATTAGACTGACAGGGGAAGCCGCCAGTCAACTGCTCACATGCATGGAATAGCGTAAGTTCATAATTACATACAGGTCTCCACATTCATTGCATTTAGTTCTCAGCCTCTCGTGTGACTGCACCACCAAAATACACCAGCTACATATTATAGCACAGAAACATTAGTACGCAGTCACCTGCTGAGGCCATATAACACGTTGCTGAAAAAATCATCACTACCTGGGTATCAAAGCTTATCAGCTATACTCCTGTGAGCCAAAAAGATTAGCCTGGGACTTAAGAGCACAGGCTGCAAGGGTAGAGCACATCTCAAGAAACACAGAAACCCAAAATAACAGAGACTGGGATAAGTTTCTGTTTGCCTGCTTCAAGCGCTCAGTCAAAGCAGAGTCAGCTTAAGAGTTAGATCAGACAGGTTAGTACCAGTGAAGTTTCAAACACTCAGCCTTCAAGAAGAGATTTTGCGGCATTTCTGAGAAACTGCTCCAGTGTTTAACCATCCTCTTAAGTCCCAATTATCCAAGATACTTGTTCTCTACCAAGCTACATAACTTCTGATTAACCACCCATGTTCAAAGATTACCCTTTTACACAAGATTTTTCTACATAACTTCTGGAGGTAATTTTTTACTGTGATAGAATACAGAATTACTCTCTCCTTGTATTTCCACAAATAATGTTTGAATTATATTAGATTGCTTTGATCCTAGCAAATTGAAAGCAAGAGATAATTAGTTCCAGGAAAGAGTTTACATTAGTAGTATAGGCCTGTGAACACGATATACATGGAACATGTAAGAACACAGGTAATACAGCAAGATAGGAGAAGCAAAGGATAAAGTCAGGATACTATATTGCCCACAGAGCCCAACCAACCATAGCAGTAAAGTCTTATATTCCACTTACACTCTAAACCAAAGCAAAATGTTTTGGCCCAGCTGTGCCCCCAAAAGACACAGCAAAAGTAGGTTCAAGCACTTGTGGGTTGAGACCAGCTTTCTCAACAAAAGGCAAACAAACAGACACAAAAAAAAAANAAAAAAAAAAAAAAAAAAAAAAAAAAAAAAAAAAAAAAAAAAAAAAAAAAAGAAAAAAAGTATTGGACCTGAAAGCCACAGTCAGATTGCAGTTGTGCAGCCACCTTTGATTTTCCAGTGTCAGAGATAATAAAGGGAAGGGAGAACAATCAATGCATTTTAGCAAATAGCTATACTGTGCTTTTTCCCTTGTACCACAGTAACTAGCAAGAGACTTCAGGTATTTAACTCGTTTATAAACAGCCGTAACAGGCAGTCAGAACATGAAGGATCCTGTTTTATGATCTCCTTTACTGTACTGTAACTTTATCAGTAATTCCTTGTTAGTTTAAATAAATACAAAACAGCATACAAGCCTACAGGATACATCATAGCTTCACTCCATTTTCCTCACTGACCTTTAGCATCACTGCTGCCTTACTGGAAGTACTGGAACAAGGAAAGAACCACTTGAATATGAAGAAAGAAGAATAGCCTGCAAAGCATCTTCCAAAAAGTGTAATAGCTTCTCCCCAATCAAATAAGAGAAGAAGCCTGATTTTCACACAGCTTTACAGCTCGTGCAGTCATTTACACATTTGTAAAACATTACCAGTTGATGAGGTAGTATTTTTCACCCACTTTGCACTCACTTCAAGCAAGTGTAAATGACTATGCAAGGTAAAAGATATGGAAGGAGAAGGAGGCAGCTCAGGTGTTTTAAATGTTTTGTTACTTATAGGACAGTAGAGGTGTTATAGACAGTTATAGAACTGCCTATATTATAGACAGGTGTTCCTCCTAAAGGATCACATTAATTAAAAAGTTTTGACATTTAAACCCAGAATAGAAATATCTGCAACACAGAAGATATTGGAGTACCAGCCATCAGAAAAATCGTTATTTAAAAGTATATTAAGGCATGTTAAAATTCTTGCTCCGATTAACGTGTTGCTTAAGAGTCCTAATGACTGTATATTCATCTGCATCTTCTGAGAAAGGAGCTAGGACATTAATTTAAAAAAATACTAACTCAGGGAGAAAAAAAAAAAACAAACAACAAAACCCCCCAAAACCCACAAACAACAACAAAAACACACACACACAAAAAAAACCCACAAAAAAAAAACCCCAATCAATCATCCACACCACAACTTCCAAAGACCTTCCTTCTGTGTTAGCAAACCGAACCAGTTCATCAAGGGATCAGAGAAAAAAAATCAGATGAGGCTCAGGGAACTGTAAGCCTGAGCATGAGGCCAAAGAAGAGACAAAAGGGAAAACACCAGAGGTGACTTACCAGGTCTGTTTTCTCACCAGAGCACCCTGAAGTATACTAAAAGCCAGGGAACCAGAAAGCAGAGTAGCAGGAAGCACTGAAGTGATGAAGCTATCACAACAGGCAATTACCTTTATATAACAGAGGTATTATCCCAATTTTCCACCTGATGCTAATTTATTTACTCATAATCCCAGTGCAGAGGTGCAGGCCTTTCAGTGCTAGAGTGTGGTGCCAGTTCTGTGCACTTGAATATCTCAGGTGATGTAGAGAAAAACAACATATTCAGGGATCTGAAGGTCTCAAGTGGGCATATGCAGAGCTATATGTACACTTTGCTGTCAAACATGTAGTGATATTATTTAATATAAAAGCATAAACAATTGTATATTTTTTAATATGAAAGCATTAAAAATGTTCTTACTGCACAAAGTCTAAATTGCAATTTGTTCAAGTTGAGTTTTAAGATTTCAATCTAAAGTTGCACTTTGGTGGTCAAATGGTGCTATGGCAGTTTTACCCTCTAAAGCTGGTGTTTTGCCTACAGTTACTTTACACCAGTTCTTCAGCTAAGTGGTGACTGGTGCCTGCCCCATCCTTGTCACCAGCTCCTTGTCCCCACCACTGCCTCCATTGTGTCGGTGTGGCTGTTTGGGTGGCTTTATGGTAAACTGTGGCAGAAGGCAGAAGACGAGGTGCTATTTTCGAAAGCCATGCTACCTCATGCCCATTTAAATAATCATATATGAAACTCTACCTTAAATCCCATGGAGCCACAATTCTCAAAAGATGTTCCTTGCCTACCCTCTGAACCTAGTTATTCCATTGCTCTTCAACTCGAGGGCTTGTTTACACCAGCTCTTGGATGAAATACAAGGTTAAACAAAATATGAACGTCGTTAACCTATACCCATTTAGCATAAGGTGCAAATAACTGCACTAGGAACAAGGTAATGGTCAAACCTATCAGATGAATTTCAGGTTTTGTTCTTTTAATTTTTATGGGCTCCAATTGCAAGCCCTCTGTAAGCAGTGGCTGTTTTCCTATGGAGCCAGCAGGATCGGGCCCTGCTTCTGACCAGGTTTATTACAAAGGATATGGGAAGAGGGGAGGAAGTTTTCTCCAGAGAAGTCAAAATTATTCATAGCATTGTACCAAACAGAAAGCCCACAGAGCTTCTCTGGACCAACGGTTACACAGCTGAAGATCTTTTCAGCTGGTCTGGAGACATTTTCTTTGAACTACTATTTTTAGTGTTTTATTATTTTTTCCACAAAAATTCACTTAGTCTGAAACCTGGCACTCAAAGATATGATATAGGAGTGAGAAGAGTTCTGTCAAAATTCTTAAAATAACAAAAGAAAGAAAAAAAAAAGAGAAATATATTGTGCTTAATTTTAAGCTAAATATGCACAAAGAAAAACAAACAGGCTTCTCAGTTTGAACTACTTTCTCTCCCTTGTGCTTGTGTAACTTAAACAAGCTTTTATTTAAAACATGATATTTTCCAGACCCTTAAGATCTTTGCTTGAATCAGGCATTTCTGGAATTCCTGATTTAATATTGAAATGACTGAGTAGCAAATACAGCAGAGTACAAACATAAGCCCTGTGCTTTGGTAACTTTTTATTTATAGCATGTTTTATTACCTGTGTCAATACTAAAATCTCTCTATAGAGTTTAACTAAGGATTGAAATAATACTACAGGTAAGATTACATCCCCACTGAAGTATGCTGTTTGTTTTGGGTTATGGCAGGCTATGGCACATCACAAGACCAATGCCCCGTTTTATCATTAAACAGCCAGGCTGCTTGTTTGGCCCACCACAATTCACTAACATATTTAAGCGAGTGGCTAAACTTCCATTACACAGCTAATTCCATCGGTTTCAAGAGGACTATTCACTCACTTCATGTTAGACAGGTACCTAAACATTTTGCTGGACTTGAGTTGAGCTCAGCTTTACGCAGAGCTCCTTCTTTAACTGACAATCTGATCCACCGTATCAGGAGAATACTGGGCATCCTGGGAAGTTCCTAAGGGCATGAACCAGTCTTACCAAAAAATGTTAGGGAAAAGATAAAGACCAAGAGGCTACCTCTTCAAGTGAGAAGAAAGGTATCTAACCCTGCTTATATATATCTTGGATTAATAATGTACCACTGGCCCTAAATTTGGGTTTCCTGGCTTTGGTGAGACTGTGACACAAATTTAGCTTTACCTAAATACAGAGACTTTTCTTTTTTTTCCCCTCCCCCTTTTAATTCATTTAACATGTACTCCCTTTGGTTTCATTATGGAGCAAATTTTGAGTGAGTATAAATCCTGGGAGTTTTACTACCTAATTAAAAACATGTTCCTGTTCCATGCATTGATGGGAAACTCATGTCTCAAAGGGTTAATTAACAGTCTTTTCACATTCTGTATTTAGCTCAAGGTACAAAGCCAAAAACATAAATAACGTCTTAGACGGAAACAGGAGGTGCAGATGGTTTTTAAATTTGGTTCTTAGTGCATTTTACACTAGCCAGAAATATGTACTGCATAAAACCGAAACAATGACTCAGTAACCATAGTTAATACACAGTTATATTTAAAATGTTCTTCCCCTTTTGCAACTTCATATCTTTTAGGCTTATAAAATGATAATTGTAAGCTTACTGCAGTCAGATATCTGTAAGCAAGAAGCCTTGAGACAGAAGTGCAACAAAGATCTTGTAACCAAGAGAGACAAATGACAATAATGAAACTGCACTGTTGTGTACATAACAGATAATCATCTGACAAAAACAAAATGAAACACTAGAGTGACAACAGAAATTAGCGCATTGATTTACCAGCTCTCCATTTACAAACACCCTATAAAATAGCACAAATTTGGCAGTAACTTTAAATGAAGCAGAATTATTAACTGAGAATTCCAGCTTAAAATAAAAGTGAGAGACAATATTTCTGAAAAGCAAATGCTTAAAAAATTCCATTACAAAGACATAAAATAGAACATCAGCCCACACAAGTCCTGCTAGTCCCCCATCCCTGGCTCTCACTTACATAAATATTCTATTGAATCCAAATGGCAAAGAGACCTGGTAAAAGCCAACATTGAGACAGCTGAATGAGACCATTGACTGAGGGGCTGCTAATTGGGTAAAAGTGTTTGCAGGTTTGAACAATGTGCTTTGGGACAGTGGAAGTGAAGGAAGCATGAGATGAATACAGAAGATAGCCAGACCATCTCATTCCCTGTTGTTACCAGTTATTCGGTTCCAACAACTAAGTGGCCTTGGACATGTCATGACATTTGTGTCTCACTCTAGTATCTCCTAATGATACTTAAACTTTAACTAACCCTTAAAGGTGCCATGAAAATGAGTTAATTTTTAACAGGGATTTTGTAAGAGATCCATTTTGTGTGAGTTTACAGATTTGTGAAACGCCAATTACCCATGTTCTTGAAGTAAAAATTGCAATTTAGGATTGCGTGGGCCTTGGACATAACATACGATTCCTACAAACAACCTACAGCTGAACTCGTACTCTACTTTGGAACTGGAGGTCCAACTAAAATGCCTCTCTTCCCAAGTCAGAGCATCTTCCTCAAAAGAGGACTCCAGTCTGTGGTATCAGTACAGACATAAACAATTCTCTATAACCTTGAATTAAAACTAAAGAGCCCAGGTTTTATTTGTGGGTTGACTGTAAGCTGCTGCGTTTCTCCTAAGGGTTCCTTGCTCAGTATGCTGAACGTTTTGGAAGCATCCATGTATCTATTTGCAGCCTTTAACTCTTTTAGTAAAGAGGCAACCTTGATACCTTGGTGTCTGGTATCTAAGAGGTAGGAGACCCTCAGATCTCTATATCCTCTCAAGAACATGTTTTTGCGTTTGCAAACACTCTTTCGCTTCTAAATCACTTAGACATCACCAAATGTTTTGTCTGGCTAGAAAACATGGCAAATCATCTGGGATCTGACACTTAGGAGGAGACTATAAGGCCATTACCTCAAGTGCAAATGGAGAACATGATAGTCAGATTTTCAAGCATTTCCAATTTTGCTGTAGGACTTTATGAAGGAACGTAATTCCTAAGACTTCAAACCACCAAGTAATACCTTGCAAATCAGCTCAGCTAAGGAAGCCCAGACTCGCTAAATGGGGTGAAACTTGTGCCAAGTACTGCATGTTCCAGCATTAAGGACACATATGTCAAGGAGAGGCATGCTTCTCTTTTACATAGAATACTAGTCTCTTCCAGCTTTATCCAGAAAATGATAAGAGCATGGCAGTGTTTCCTAGCTGAAATCAGCAGCGTTATTTGGAAAAGAGCATTTTCCTACTTCTTCCAAGAGTAGGAAAGCACTTGGGCAGCACAGAGGGGGTGGCATCAGTCCTGGATGTCAGGGTTAAAGTTCAGGCCCCAGTTGCATTGTAAAAAGTGAAGCAGATGGCCTGATGAATAAGGTGTTGGGACCCCATGCCTATGACATGGGGACTGGCACCACCTCTGCATGCTAGAGGACTACCCAATGTGGGTTAGGGTCAGAGCTGTCCCAGAGGAAGCTCAGCTCCCTGCCATCCACAAGACTGCAAAGCTGCCGCACTTGCGGGAAATAGTGGTGCAATGCTGTAGCAACAATGCAGCAAACCACACAGGAACTTGTAGGAGAAGCGGAATTTTATTTTAAAACAAAACTGGTATCAGTCACACTCTCATACTCCCATTCTTGCTCACATGCACTGAGGTTTGTTGCACATGGCTGGTCTGCCCAGCATGCAGGCACCCAGATGCTCATGCCCAGGTGTTCTACCAAGGCTTCTCTGCAGTGACACAGAACACCTGTCAACTATCAACTCCTCCTCATGTCTCCTCTTCTTCCTCAGCCGGCGACCCTGTGCTGGGTGTTGGATGTGACTTATCGCACCCTTCAGGGGATGACAGTGATTAATGTCTCCATCCTGTTCCACTTCAGTGAGTCATCAGGATTTGCTCACTCTGTCTCTCAATCTGGGTGACTTGAAAAGCTACACACACATGTGTGCTAGGATCCTGATGACCTGCTAATCCATCTGCCATCAGCACATGCCATTCCCATAACCCTTCTCCAACTGCTTACTCATTCTGGTGTTCCTGCAACTGTAATTGTACATGTGCTGTCCTACGATACTAATTTTAACATTTCTACTACGATTTTCCACAGTTCCACCAGCTTTGGTGGGTCATTTGTAACTAGCATGTGGAACTTTTTCTGTTGCAGCCTCCGTGTAACCAAGTTGGCTTGGTCAGCAGGATGGAGTCTTTTTTGGTTATGTAAAAGGCAAGGAGACAGAACCCTGCCTAATGTTCTGGAAAATTAAGTACACTCACAAAGGATACAGCACCAGTGAATGATAACAGCTGATGACACTGAATGTATGGGAAATGAGACATAAATTGGGTGCACTGGAGAGAATAACACTCCACAGCCAGAACAAGCAAATATAGCCAGAAGAGGTCAGAGGTAATGAGTATGGAAGGGAAAACAGTAAGCACAGTAGAGAAAGGGAGTTCTTTCTATTTCAGGCTGTCCCCTGAAGAGGACAAAAGAAAAAAGGAAATAGAAACCAGGTGAAGAACAAAGTGTGGATGAAGGAAAGTCCCTTTCAAGCAGAATTATCTGTGAGCACTTCTCAGGAAGGAGACTGCAAGTTTGAAATTGAAAAAGACTAGGAAACAATGTTTGTGGTAAACAGAAATACAAGTTTCTGCATATCTTGCATATGACATTATCTCATACAATTGTTCTTGGTCAAAATGCCACAATTACAGAGACAGAACAACCAGCCCAGTGCTTAGCCCAGAGAGGTTTCCAGAATGAGGACTGCTGGAGGCATTTATGTAGGCAGCCACTCACCTTTCCACCTATAGTCACAAAACCCTTATTCATATTCTCGTCTAGCAGTAAATACCTTAGGGCTCCATGTAGGATCTAACTGCGCACCTGAAATTTAAAACATGTGCTTCTCTGAATAGTTATGGCTTCCAGGACAAGTTGAAGTCCTCTTCTGTCATGTATAGAGCAATATCCAGGTCTTATCTGTGTCCGAAAGCTGCTGTAAGATGTATAGAAATAGAATGCATACAGTGGGTCCCAATGTGATAGTGGGCAAGAAAAGAAAAAAAGGAAAAAATAATGAAGTATGTCCAGAAAATATGAATGCAAGGTAGTGCAGCACAAAGGCAAGGAACAAAGAGTATAAAGAGAGAGAGATTAAGCAGTCTGTCTCTTAATCCTCTGATATTAACCCTGTCTTCCAACTCTATTACAGCATCTCTCAAGTGTCTTGCTTAGTTTCGCTCTTATTGCTCTCCCCACTTCCCAACCACCACTTGAGTCAAATAACTGCTTTCCGTTCCCTTCACCTAGTTAGTTTTAGGAGACGTCAGGTTTTTCCAGCCTGTTGAGCTCTCTTGAACCCATCCAACAAAAATATAGGCATATACATCCAGGATGCTATAGACATTTCAGTACTAAATGCTTAATTTTAGGGTTTATTGTTGCTACCTGCCAAGCCTTATGCATTTCATACTCTAATAAGTGAACCATGAAAATTACGGCTAATTTTGAAGCACTGCTGGAAATGTGAAGGAGGGGGAAAAGAACCCTGGAATTAGAAAATTACTAGCACCGTCTGTTTAGAAAACCACATCTTGCTTTTTACAAAGAATACATGTGAATGCAGTGATGTTTTTTCTTTAGGTGTGCTCTCTGGATTGTTGACCTTGTTCAACTTTCTGCTTCTACTCTTTTATCCCCCTCTTTTACCAGTTTGCCTATACTGCTGTTTCTAGGAACATTTAACAGCCTCAGCAATGGTGGACAGAAATCCCTAACTGTTGTGTCACAAGAGGAAAGCCAATCTTTTTTTCTGCAACTTATTAACCATTTTTTTCCACTCCTGGGCATGAATCCAAACGATAGAGAGCTTTGACCCTAGTCTGACTCCATTCCCATCTGTACTGAAGACACTTTGTGCCTGACAGGAAGAAGAAAACAGTTACAAAAAATTAATTAAAAAAAAATTATCTAGATGGAAGAATAAACGCAAAATTCCAAGGTAAAAGAGGATGGTCATTCTATTACATATGTAAATGAGGATTAAAAAGGAGGAAAATATATGGTGTTAAACATGCAAATTGCTGAAGACACTTGAATTTGTTAACTGTTCCCTCCTTTTTATTAAAGAAAATTATTAGTCACGTCTTCCAAGAAGTGACTTTTTTGTACCTAGAAATCATAGACCAAATCCTGCTTGTATCCATCTCCAAGTATTTCCATTTCAAGGCAGAATAATAAGAGAATATTTTCCTAGAATGATGGGAAATGATCTCATAGCGCAGGATGCTGTGCCACAACTTTTTAGCTCAAGAATGTTTAACAAGCCCTGCAAATTAAGTTTTGTTGTACCGGGAATGCTTTAATACTGGCTTTTACTTGCTGTGCATGAAACTAGTTTCACCCTCTAAAAGTTCAAATAATTTGATTTCCTGAAGAAAAACAACCTGGGAGTTAGTTGTAGCTCTTCTGAATCAGCAGCTCCAGTTCATGTATTGGAACAGCATCCACAGTCTCTGTCCCTGTTGAGCAAATGAGTTCAGGCCAGATAATCTGAGGCTGGTCCAAAGACCAATGAAATAAAAGGAAAACCTCTTTTCTGTTTCAATTAGCCTCAAATCCAGCCCTCAGGCACTGAATCCAACCCAAGATCAACCCCAGCTTATACTCTCTGCTCTGTATAACCACACACTATCTCTGCTCCAGGTAATGCAAACCTGAAGTGAAGAAGTACTAAGCTATTCTCCCATCCAAACATTGCAAAACATAGTGTTTGTGTACAGCTTTCTGCTGACCTCTGTCCCCTGGTGAATTTTACCTCTATATTTATACCAGGATCAAAATCTGAACTCAATACTGCCGTAAGGAAATAATGTTTTGGTTTTTTTTTTTTTCTCGGATTTCTGGATCTTTTAAGATTTTTGAACTGGGTTGAAAAGTGAATAAGTAACATCTGTAGAGTAATGGAAATATCACTTAAGTAAGCTTTTGGTCCAGAGTCTTGGAAATGGGTCCAAAGGAAAATAAGATTTTGTATCTCAATCTTAAAAAAAAAAAAAGTTCAAAATGCATTGCGTTTTATTTCTTGGCTTGCCAATGGAAAAACAAACAAAAAACAGCTAGCCCATTCAAGCGCATGTTATGTACTCATTCTGAGCAGTGTATGTGTGCCAAGAACATTTTCTACTATACAATTCTCTTACTATGTATAACTGTATATTTAATTTTCACTAGAAATAACCTCACAGCATCACACAGTAGAAAAACAATGGCCAAGAAAATTAACTACCCACAAATCAACATTGCTGCATGGGCTTGCAAGCCAGCACTTCAGATGGCTGGGACATCCAAGTCTATTTTTAATGTCATATTTGTCCACCAACCATTGCTTCATCATCATGATAAACATTATAATCTGTGGCTCCAAAAAAATAAAAAAGAAACCTACCCAGGCAAAACCATATATACGCAACTCTATAAGCATTCAGAGTGGAACATGTGTATCTGTAAATTTAAACAAAACAGTTATAAACAAACAAATTAGTTGCCTTCAGTGTTTTAATTTATGCTATGCTGTGATATTATCTTTTGGTATTTAGTGTAACTAGAGGACACAGGAATCAAAGCTCTTTAGTTAGTTTGTAAACTCCCACTCATTGCTGTAAGCAATTTTTTTGTCTGCCCAACGTATTTATTTTTTATTGTATAACAAAATAGACTGAATTGTTGAAGAGGCAATCTGTACTGCATTTCACTACTAGAATGTGCAGTGTTTATCCCAGGCTTTCCTAGTCATGAAAAACAGGCAATATTGAGAGACAAATCTGAAACACGCTATTGATTATATGGCTATATATATTGATAGGTTATATATATTATATTGATTACGGTTGTATGCTTCATCAGCTTAAACAACCACCAAAAATAAACCTGGTGCCTGAGGCAGACGGAACAAGGAAACAGAGCTAAACGGATGAAGTACATCATAGAAATGGCCACAAAGAAAGATGGTCTGAGTGTTATCAGGGTGATGAAACCACAGCAAATAAGTACAAAGGCTCTGAAACATCTACCTGCTTGCTGTCACCATGATCAGCCCATTATCAATTGCAATCTAGTTTTGAAGATATTTGGACTTTTCACACAGACATGAGCATGCATTATCTATGAGACATAGTTTCTTACTGGATCAGGCTTATGTTAATCATAAGCAGGGTTAATTTCCCTGTTTTAGCTTTCTAGTAGGGAAGAATTTGGTAACAGTAAGTTTTAACATTTTATTAATTTGAACAGTTGAACAGAGATGGTAAAAAAACCCTTAGGGAACTCCTTCATCCAGAGAGTTCAACAAAGACACCAACACTGCATCTCTGCCACTTCATTGCGTTTTTTAAGAGGCCACAGAAAAGAGTGAACAAAATTAGTATTCCTCCTCCTTGACTCGACTCTTCTAAAATAAGTTGTATCGTCCTAAACTCACAACAGAGGAGCATTTCTTCAAAGTCTGAAGGCCTCTTTTTTAAGCTAAAAAAAAGCTTATGAAACAATGCAGAGCAGTTTCATGCACTTACTCCCAATTCAATACTGTAATACCTATTTGTCGCTTGCATGACAGTACAGTCAGGGATATAACCACTGAAAGCAATGGAGAGATGCACATTTCTCCATCTTTCTTGCATACTCCTGTTAGCATCTCCCTCAAAGTGATGGAAAACACTTTGGATCTACAGGGTGTTTAAAAAAGATGGACCCAATTGCAGAGATATAGTGATTTCAAATTGGGTCCATCTTTTTGAAACACCTTGTATTATCACTCATTCCCAAACTAAGATACTAAAAATATGAAGAAGAGAAGCAACAGAGAAAGTCACCAAAAAATCAACGAAGTTCATCAAGTTGGAGAATAAGGAAAATTACTTTCTAGTCTCTCTCACCCTCTTGTTCCTCCCAAACCCTGGTAACACCAGCACTTTGGTCTGAAGTAAATGGGGCCAACAGCTTCAGAATTTGGCTTTCCTTTGGGAAACCTGGGGAGCCCCCTGCTCACCCAGTGTACAGCACATCTGAAACAGTGCTACACCTCACCCTGGCTGGGACAACCTGTGCCAAGGTAACTGCTTGCTGTCACGGCTTCTCACCAAAAAAGTGAATGGTTGTGCTGCAGGGCTGTGTGAATAATGACCCGATCCTGCAAGTTTCTTGTGAAAAAACAACTTCCTGAGGAGAAAAAAGTTGCAAGTTGATAATTAATATCCAGAGCCTCTGCCACCTTTGGTATTTTGAGTAAAGCCTAAATACTTCTGCAACAATATTCCCTTTATTTAACCTCAACAGACACCCCCTTGCTTGGCAACTCAGAGTAAGGTCCTGTAGAAGAGAACAATGCTGTTGGTGTATGAGGAAAAGCAGGTAATTTGGATAACCGCATGGCAATTGGAGGACCTGTGCCCTTTCTGAGGGGGATCCGAGCTCTGGCTGCAGGCCCAGCAGGATATTGTGCGTGGCTGTAGCTGTGCCTGGTTGTACCAAGGCAACCAGCGTGTGGGGACATCTGCGGGTTTCTGCTGTGAGCTCTGTTAAAGTTGTTATCCCCTTCCCATGGACAGGCCTCTTTTTTTTTTCTTTTTTTTTTTTTTTTTTTTTTTTTTCCTTTTTTTTTTTTTTTTTTTTTCCTTTTTTTTTTTTTTTTTTTATTTGTTTGCCTTATTTCCTCTTTCTCTTGCTCCCTTGGCAGCAGCATATGACAATGGTCAAGAGTCAAGAAAGAAACGTATTTCAATGCGGAGCAAGAAATATCGCTGGTATGAGGAAAACAGCACTTCCTGTAGAGGAGGTCGGTTTCTCACCCTCTGCTTTGCTGAGAGGAGCTTTTCCCTTGATCTCTCCCCGCTCCCACTCCCTCCAGACCGGCTGCCCAGCATTGTTTTAGAAGTTAAAGAAAACAGTGTGGGAGAAGGTCAGCTGCATTTCCAAGTTTAGCTCATATATTCAGCTTCTGATGAGAAAAAATAGCTATTTCTGAAAGCTGCTAGCGCCAAACTCTCCCTGAAAAGAATTAATGTTCTTCGATGTCAAATTTACATTCTTCACTAAGTATAAAACCACATCTAAAATAATGTATTTGTTCTAAAGGTGAGGTGAAACTGGGCTGCGCTGAGTTATTTCATGACATTGAGAAGAATAATTCTAATAAAAAGACCCAGCCACGAATTTATACCACTTTTTCTCCCAGTACATGTGTGACACATAAAAAGTATTAAGGTTGCCAAGTCAAACACTCAGAAAGTCAGAAATGACAATATTCTTGACCTTACCTTGGCCCCTCTGTGAATATACAACATGATGATTACACATTCAGTGTTCCTTTTTTGTTTTGGTTTGGTTTTTGAGTGGGTCCTTGTCTCGTTTTGTGAATAGAAATTAAAAGTATTCACAAAAAAAATAAAAAGTTCATTTGGCTGTTTTGACTTATTCTTTAGTGTGTGATCATGGTCTTTACACACTACACTTTATACAAAAGCTGTTCTCAAGATAGCTTTAGTAATTTTCTCAAGGCTCTTTGTGTGATATTCAGTACAACAGTACCTGAGTGTTTCATATATATTAATTATCTTCACAATATAGTTTTCATTTTGCAGCTGAAATAATGGTAGCAATTTTATTTTTTTATTTGTGACACCTTGGACTTAAGTTTTCACAACACTTATGTGCCCAAAGTACAGGTCCTATTGCCTTTTGTTACACCTCTAAATACAGAAATAAGAAATGTAAAATTCTCAGTTATATATTATAAAGTCTGGTTTTAACGACTTGCTTAGTGTCACATCATGGGAATTCTGGGAGAGAGATGGGCAGAGACCGGAGTTGTCCCCTGCCTCACTTGATGCAGATGATGATATAATCTTAGAATCCCCATCCAAAGGCACTAACCTTCAGCTCTGGTGCACCCCAAGAACAGACATTTCTTATGTGCTGAAAAATGCATGGGCCTTGTGGCTTAAAAACAAGCTATGTAATTAAAATGCAAATGCATGACTCAAACTCAAATTGTACATACAGTCTCAAAATTAACTTTCATAATTACTTCAAATTATTTGCCTCAAAAACCTTAATAATGTTCTTTTAATGTGGACTTGCATATGTAGTGCATATGCATAATATTTTTACGGGAACTCTTGCTGAATCTCAGCATTACTATTACACTAACTTTTTAAACCAAGCATATGAAAAGGTTGAAACTAGAGTAAAATGCAGTATGGAATAAAAGCAAGAGAGGCAACATAATATACACCAAGGATCAAGTTCATCTCTATAAGGCGGCATTGTGAGTCTAAATGCAATATTAATCCCAAAGTCTCTTACTTTCAGAGTCTAAACAACACTTAATTGGTAAAAATATCTTGTGATGAGGGGGTAAAATTTTACATTACTTTTATTAACTAGCTACTGTTTTTTTAACTTCCTCTATTAATACAAAATAAAACTGAAAATACCATATTCAACACAACATGGAAGCCAGTTTCACTCCACAAAATGTATCTCTGCTAAGCCAAGCGCAGGTTTTTTGACATGAGTAAGCAGTGACTGCTATTCATAGTTTATTGCCTAATGTGACTTTGTGCCTGTCACAAGAAAATGTACCCAGTTAAGTGAACACTGCATTTGTACACTCCTTTTAACTTAAAAAGTTCTAAGTGCTACACAAATACGAATTATGCTCAGATTTCTTGTAGGGCATTCCTGTAGTTGTTTAAAGATGGATAAAAGAAGATTCTGGTAGAATCTACAAAGGTATCACTACAATGGTATAAACCTGGCTATCTTGGACTTTCAATACAGTTAAGAAAACTCCTAAGAAAATTATTCCTGGGATGAAGAAAAACTTATCAAGTTGTTCAAAGTTACAGAAAAAAAGTTTTAAGGGATTTTTCTAAGGTCCATGAAGAATCAACTGTAATATTTAGGCAGCACTCAATCCCTTAGGAAATGACAGGAGGATTTCTGTCTCGGTGAGAATAAATATCTGAGAGATGTTCATATGGAATATATAACATCGTGTCCCTGGAGGAGTTGGAGGCTGCACGCAGCTGCAGCCAGCTCCTGCAGAACTCTGCAGAAAGCCCCATGTCGTGTCTGCTCCTCAGCAAAGGCACAAGCACAGAGCTGCAGGAGGGTTCTTACTGCAGACAGTAACAGGCATGAACTCATACCCCAGTGCCTTGGGTCAAAAATCTTCTGAACTGCTCCGAGTCTGAGTCTCAATCCAGAATGTTAACGTTTCTCCTCTCTTTGAAATTGGCTTAACAATTCTCTCTGTTTTCTCAATGCAAATACCTATGCAATTTAATCATTTTTAAGTTTGAAGGGCAGAACTGGAATCTGTGGCTTTAGGGGTCTCTGGCTGCCTACCTCTGCATACCTGAAACTTCTTATAAGGATATGTTAGTTAGTTCTCTTCTACTAACAGTAGA
Organism: Pampusana beccarii; assembly: GCA_013399365.1. NCBI lineage: Eukaryota > Metazoa > Chordata > Aves > Columbiformes > Columbidae > Pampusana > Pampusana beccarii. Next base: position 1,206,253 of record VWYH01001802.1, read on the forward strand.
AACTAATAGCATTCTAATACTAATCCTCACTACTTAGGACTTCAAGAAAAGTTTATTTTTCCCAAAAAACTAAAAAACAAAACAAAACAAAAATCCCACAAACACCAAAAAGGCCATAGATTTAGGTAAGAATGGCTAAATACATATTTATTTCACCTGAAAAAATGAAAATTAAATTTTCAAACCTGACAAATTCTCTTTCAGCTGAAGCAATGAGGCCTAGGCTGCTATAGTGGTCATTGGCAGCACACACACAAACTGTGCTGGTGACTGATCTGCTTGCTGTAGTGGTCCAGCACTTTTGGAACTATTCTCTGGAAAAAAACAAAACAAGCATTTTCCAGGCAGAAGGAAAAAAGGATTAATAGGTAGTCCTTACATCACAATCCCAAAGCAGCACTGTGAAAGAGTTAACAGCAGGAGCTGGAATTTATTTTCTTCCCATGCCTTGATTAGCCCATGCCTTGATCATGTGATATTATAAACAGCATTTTCCTATCTGAAACACCAAGGCATTAGGAGTGTACTTTCTACTGTTCTGAAATTTAAGACTCCCCATTGACATTGCAATATTACAGCTGTCAAACTGTTGGGCTCTGCTTCTGAATCAATAGTTTTGATATCAATGGGAACCTCTAAGCAGCTGGGAAAAGACAAGCTGGTTAGTTGGGGTGCAGGCTGAGTGTCACACCAGACTCCAGCTACAAAAACACTGCTCAATCTGAAGGGAGCTGCAGAAAAAACAGGACAGACTAGGTAGGTTAGATATGACCCCACCAGACAGCCTCCCAGATCTTTACTCATTTTTAGAACCAGTCTGGGACCAAATGTTCTTAAGCTCGTGGAATTTTTGAAGAAGTGTTTTTTTGATTCCACTGTCCAGCTAGGATGGGAAACAGAAGTGCTGAAAGCTACAGGAAAAATGCTGCTCCAGCCCAGTTTTACAGTCTCAGAAAATCTGGAGAGCCTTTATAAACTTTGGATCAGTGACTGCAGCTCTTTCTGAACCAAACCTCTGAACTTCTGAAGTCTGGCCAGGATTCAGATAATTTGTTGACTTTCTCCATGAGACAGTTAAAACACCAAATGTACGTGTCTGCGCGGTTACGACCTGACATTACATAAACATGCAGAGACCACTCTCTTCTCACCTGGAGAAGACAGTCATATTGTCATTGGGGTAATTTTCCTATTCCTCACAGTACAGCCAACACCACATTATATTTGAGCTCAGCAGTTAAGGCTACATATATCCATTTCCCTCACCATTCCTGCCAAATGGGAGTGGGCGCGATCTACCGTGCAGGGGCCTTTGAGTCACTGAGCCCTGTGATATCTACTGAAATAGCAAAGGTTGGTAAAGACTCTTTCCTGCTGGTCTGCTTGCATCAACAGGTCCTCAAAGCCTGGAACAGTTTGTCCTGGACACTCTTTGTCCTGTCCCTCTGAACACGGGGAGGTGAACACTTGACTTGAGAGGCCAAGCCCAGCGCTGTCCTCTCAGTGAGGCGTGACCGACAACACATGACCACTGAATCACTGCCACATGATCCCCAACTTCAGACTTGAGAAACACACTGGACTTTGAAAAAGGAAACAAACAACCAGCCTAAAACTGAGATCCAAACTTGTACCAAATATTTGCACATCAATGTTTACAAAATGCTCCACCAAGTGCTGGCCTATTTTGTTTACGCACAAACAGATCAATGAAACAGTAACAGTAAGAAGAGTAGAAAGTTATCTGCCAAAGTGACCAAAGTAGGTAAAAGTTGGTGCATGTCTTCTCTTCTACTAAATCACCAAGAAACAGCTTGGATAACACTCAAGAGTAGGACGCTTACAGTATCAACAGTATTCTACTATTTTAATAAAGGGGTCCTTGTGCATAGAGTGTAATTACTAGCTCAGGACAAAATTAGTTATGCTGACTTAATTGATGCAATTTACTTTTGTAGTCCATTGGCAGCCAGCCATTTTCTGTGAATACCAGTTCTCTGATTAATCATGATGTTCCTTCAGCTTGCCAGAGTATTCTGCAATGGCAGCTGCTATCTGGTAACAAATATCATGCATATCAACAAAAGAGCAATCTCTCTCTTAATAATAGTTTGTTTTGTCACTCAGAGCAGTGTCCTGAGGCATGATCTTCTGAAACCTCTTTTATTCTCATTGACTCAGTCAGATTTTAGTGAAAGTCAGTCCTTTTGTTCTCTCTAGTGATGCAGTACATGACACAAGAGCTATTAAAAAGAAAAAAACACAACCTTGATAATTGGTCAGGTAGCATCTATTAAAAAATGGCATGCATTTCTAATTAATCTTTTTTACAATCTTTCAGCAGTTTCCTGGGGAAAAAAAAATCAGCAGACCAAAGTGTAGAAGGTGAGCAGGAAGAAGCATAAGAAAAGTGTTGCTTTTCAGAATCCAAAAATTTCTGAGGCCCATGCTTGTTCCTCTCAGAACATGGCTGCAGGAATGAATGCTGCTATAGTTTTCTACAGGAAATCCTCAAACCCACTCATTCTGATGGCATGTTATGATGATCCAAGAAGGCAATATTTGCAGAACTGAAAACCAGGAAAGAGTACATAGTATTTTGCCTTTGAAGAAATCAGCTGGATGTGGGCCCTCTTTTGACTCACCTTCCACTTTCTATGTCTGATGTCTGTTCTTGTCGGCCTGGCTAAAATAATATTTTATTATTGTTGTTGTTATTATTTCGGTATTTAATGGCTAACAGATGTGAGCTGGTTCATCCCACTTCCTGTCACTGCTTATACAAAAGTAAATGTCTCTTCGCAGCCCATATACACAGACCTGGAAGCACCATCTTCTGGAGGCCTAGTAGGATAGACAAATTGAGTTTTCTTATGCATATATGCACATATGCACATGTTCATATATGCAAACATATACATATTTATTCATAAAGAAATGTAGGCTGAGCAATGAATTGATCTCACAAAGAAATTTAAAAGTAAAAATATATTTTGCAAATGCATGTGCTGATTCAGAAGCATTACTTAAGCGATATGTTTTGACCATATGTGTCCGGATCCTATTGGGAATTATCCAACTCAGAGTTTGGGCCTGATGGAATGAGGGTGGAATACAGATGAAGCCAATGACATTCTTTTTCCATTAGCTGGAAAAACTGTCTAAGAGAGAAAAAGAGACGATGCAAACTGCATATCCTCTGTTAAATTTGCTGCATAGAAACACAATTTGTGTCAGGCCCCAGGAAAATGACTTGCTATAACACAGTTCCACCTGGGATTCTCTTTGCAAAGGATGCCCATTCTAGTCCACTGGATCTTGCTAACCCTTGGTGGTTTAGATACACTTAATTTACTACTGGAAGAGAACATGAAACTGGTGCTTAATGTAAATAACAATTATTAATTAACACATATGTAGCCCTCCACAAGGTTTTATATTCTTCTCAAACTTTTCTGTTGTATAACAGACACATACACATGTTTCTGTGGTGGCTGTATTTTGGCATAGATATACACACACATGCCTGTACACACATGCGTATTCCTAAATCTATCATAATTGACAAAAGTTTGAGATCTGTTTGAAGTTACACACAACTTGTTTAATGCTGTCTCTATTCTAAAACACATATAAAGAAATTGATATGAGTGACTACCTATAGAAAAATCTGTTTTCTGAACATAAGCAAACTGCTCCTCAGAGTGCTTACATCACCTTTCTGCTGGAAAGCCAGCTGAGACAGGAAGTACGATAAAATCTGTGCCATACACACTATTCCCCTGTGCAGCCTGAAGTCCAAATTAGGCCTTGCAATGAAAATACTGAGGTACAGTTATAAGGCATAGAGTGTAACAGCAGGTGCAAAGAGAAGCACCTGTGTTATTAAACACCACTAACCTTTGGGAAGGGACTTGCAAAGCCACTGTACTGTTTCTGCTTACCTGCAAGTGCTCACATTCATCACAAACCTTATTCCCATGTTTGCTAAATTATAATTGTCTATGTTTCTCCCCAGGTAATGCAGACTTACTAAACATCTTTGGCAATGGGGTGTCCCAAGAAAACTGCGATGGGTTATCGTGTTTCCTACTCATTAGGGCAAGGGTTGGATTCAGAGAAAGTCTGTGCTTTTCTGACAAAATGAAGTTACCTTGAAAATGATCACTTATGGAACCTACTAATTTTCACTCAAAGCTGATGAGGTGTTTGACAAATCCAGCATATGGTCCTGGAGTCAGAGGTGAAAGAAATCATAGTAGAAATAAGGAGAAAGTGGTTAGGGATGGAGAAGGCAAAAACAGAAAGACAACTCTCTGCTCTCTAGGGATCCCATGGCGTCTAACCCAGGACATACTCCACCTGGCCAGGCTGTTTTGAGTGGAAGGCTGTTATGTCCTCCTGCTAGTCCTGAGCACCAGGGACAGCATTGGAGATCCCCAGCTCTTGAGACAGAGCTTCCTAGACCTCTGCAACTGGTCTCAAAGCCTGAGAGCCTGAGCTTTAACGAAAGCCCGTCTCTATTTATCACTACTACATCTGTGTGCCTGAAAAGCTGAACTGGAGGAGATTCAATTCTCCAGGCAGTCAAATGTAATGATGAATGTGGCATAGAAATATGGACAGGCTGGAATATAGAGGGACTCAGTTAGTACTCTGAGAAGCAGCACAATACATTTTACAGCTGTTTTAAATATGGTCAAATCCATTGTTGCAGAAGCTTGTTTATCACTTGGTCCTACTTACTAAGCTAATAAAACCATACATATAGCTCTGCCTCAGGTACCATAAGGTAGATTCTGTTATTACATATCCTGTTATAAAGTCAGTGTAAAATACGTTTATGGATGTGTTAAAACTTTTCTAGTCTTTCCAAAACGTTAATATTTCCAGAACATTGCCTCAGAGAAAAGAAAACATTTCACCTCAGAGAAAATAGAGATGTTAAACAAGCCCTCTAAAAAGAATGTACAAAGCAAAGAATGTTTAATTTCTATTTTCCTACTGCTAAGCCATTTTTGCATTAAGGCAGCTGATCTGCCCGTCACACTCAGCCTCACTAATAAGTTCCTTCTAAAAGATGGAATCATAATCAAGATCTGTCAGTGGATAATTTAGTTCTGGATTGATTCAAACATGATCCTCTGCTCAAAACCTAACCAGTGTTTTTATATATTCCTTGTGATGCTCTTCAGATAGGCTCCCGCCAGCCTACGAGCCACGTTGCCGTCTACAATAACGCGTGTTTCAACAGAAACCGTTAAACACCTTTTTTTTGCAATCAGTTCTAAACATTTGCAACTAGATACATCCATTACATTGCAAAAGCCTAGTTCAGTATCAATAGCAAGTGCCTTGTTATATGACCTTGAGTCAAACGGGAATTTAGAGAGCCGCCAGATGTTTGGTATCTCAGCTGGAGATGCAGGGAGTTCTCCTCTCCGCTAAGGAGTCAAATAGGGAACAGTGGAATTTCAAGCATTTGGCACTATGTTTTGTTCTGTGTGACACAGTACTAATTGAGATAAACAGATGCACTCCAATAACATCTCTTGCCAGGTCAACTTCCAAAAACTAGTGTGAGAGTATATTCCAGTCATCAAGATGTTTCATGCTAATACTTACCTCTGAGCATATGTTCAGTTTCCACTCATTTCAACAGGACTTAAAGCTTTTCTAGTTGAGGACTGACATAAAAAAGTGGTTAAGTACCTTTCTGAATCAGGGCCAAAAAGGGAATAAACAAAATTTTAAAAAATCTCATGCAATGTATAACATACTCCCATTCCACTCATGACTTGTTTAGACATATAGAATTATTGTCCAAATACTCATGCTGCATACTGGCTGTCTACTTTAACACAGGTCAAAATGTCCTGTCTAAAAAAAAAAAAAAAATTGGATACCCTGCAAGTTTCCAAGTCTTATATTACTGTGGAGGAGGTACAACACATGGGAATTTTTTGTTATATTTTCTTTTAATGAGTCCTGTAAGCAATTGTTTCACAACATAGTCTGAAAGGCTAGAACAATTAAATGACTGCAGATGTGTCAAACGATGCAGGAAAACCATGAGACACTTCCAAATGAGTAGGCGGAGGGTGTGAGAAGACCATATCCTGTAATATATGAATCTCAGATTCTTTGGTTTGCAGCTTATTTTTATGGAAACGTCCTGGTAAGCCTGGAACAATGTTATGGTTTTCAAACTATTTCAAATCAAGAGCATAAAAGTGCTGTTGAGAACAATCTTTTGGGCTGTGGTGATTTTGAATTGGCCTGGGAACAGTACACTAAATAACATGCGAGAGCTAAAAGAACTGAGTTTTTACTGCATTAGGAAGCTGTAGGTGAGAAACAATTTCATAAAGATAATAGAGTTCATTAGTGCAAGAGGCATAGAGGAAACAGTGCTGGTTGCTTTCATCTACTTTTGCTGACTCTACGCTTGGATCTCAGCCACAGGCACAGCTTGCAACAATAATAGGGCTGCTCTAAGTTATGCCGTCTTCAAATGGGCCTGTGTGGAGGCTTGTCCTCCAAGTCATTACACAGGAGCCACGATTGTCCCTTCGTCTTCTGAGTCTCCTAGTGAGTGATTACGTGAGGACCACTCCAAGCCCTTTTCTCTCCCATTTGTAACTGAAGGAAAGCAGGTCTTGTAGGTGTGATTGTGAGGCCCAAAGTCCCAGCTTGGACTGAGCTTCTCTTGATAACACTGATGGGAGGAGGAAAAGAAGGACTCAGCAGTGAAAATCAGATGGTAGGTTCCTTTGCACAATGAGGCCCCACATGAAACTGTCTGCAAACACTACCTGACCACTAAGCAAACACTGTTGGATGTGGTAATGACTCCATGTGTGAGCAGAAGAAGGAAACGGGTGGGTGGGCAGGGACATGACAAAGCTCCCTGCAGGAAGCATCAGTTTTCAAATCACGGAGCCTTTCGAGGCACACGTCTCTGCTTGATGCTATTCTTTTGCCTTATGCATAAAAAGGATGGATCAAGGCTGCAAAATCCTGGACATGGCTTACTCTTCCCTACAGACATATGGGTTTTTCACAAAATAAGTAATTCAGTAGTCTTTGTTTAAAAAACAAACAAAACCCCACAAACTCCAATCATTGAAACTAAACTGGTTTGAAATTAGGTCTCCAGTACTACTGAAGGTTTAGGGAAAACTATCAGGGAAAAATCAAACATGTGAAAAATTGATCTTAGGTGAGTGTGTTTCCCAGCAGCCCACAGTCAGAGGGTTTCTGGATCAATAACGCTGCAGATTGTTATGATAAACGACTGTTAGAGGAGAAGTCACATGTCTTAGCTTCTGAGCTTTTGTACATTAGCACTGGACCTTAAAAGAGAACAAATGTCTTGCCAAAAATACTTGGAGACCACTAGTGCCTGAAGAATAAGCCTCTACTACTTCAGATGTTTTCTTTTCACTAAGTCCACTTCCTCCCATTTTTTGAGAATGTAATTAGATATTCTAAAAGTCTGTGTGGATATTAAAAACTTTTACATGATGCTATCTAGCAAAATAGGCGTATATATATAAACAGATATAACCTGGAAGTTATGTGATATGCAGCAAGGTTGTATGATTAATTTAGCTTACGCTCTATGAAATAAATTGTGTTTGGAAAAGTGTTATATAAAATTATGTTGTACACAACTGTCAGCAGATACTAATTGCTGTCATAGCTTGTGAGTATATAATGGGAAAAAGCCACCAGGTCATAGAAGAAAACACACTTTATTTAGCCTTGTAGTCATCAAAGTAATGTCACTACTTATAGAGATCAAGTAACAAGGGGAATTTCTGCCATTGTTTGTTTGGGATTGTAGAGAGGTCTCTGGAAAATTTCTTCTGCTATCCAGCTGAACACAAAGGAGGGTGTCCCTTCCCTCCCCCTGTCCGGCAGCAATGTCCTAGTGGAAAACCTGAACCTGATAAGAAAGTCGCAGCAAATTCTGTAATAATGTCACCAAGTGAGTCATTCTCATCACCAAGTAAAGTGAAAGATTGCATCCAAAATGCAGGACAAAGTATGGCACTAGAACAGACAGAAGAGCTACATAGCCCATTTGAAGAACGGCCTTGTTACCATACCATTACTTGATAAATTTTTCGAACATGTGCAGTAGAAATCATATTGTTCAAGATTTATAATATAATTTCCATGACACTGACAGCAGCTCATGAAGACTAGATTCCCCACAGAATGAGCCATTACGCAGTCCATTTTCTGACTTACTCATAAACTTGTAATGCAAAGGAGACCTAAACTCTGACTTCAGCTTTTCTTCCACCTTTTGAGAACTGAGGCTTTATCTATATCTATTTTCCAGTTCAGAGAAATGAATGTAGCAGATAATCATAAAAAAAAAATCAGGTTTTGAGTGGTTTATAATGCAAATGGTAAGAAGGCATTTGCTCTTAGCATAGTATTCTTATTATAGAATATAAACCTAGCTCTATAAATGTTTTCCCATATCCTGTCTTCAGTGGAGCATGATTAATTAGTTGAGAGTATTTTTCTTTAAAACAATAGCAGATAATTCTTTTTTAATTTGCTCAGCTCTAAATGTAACTGAGGACAGTATAATGTAAACAAGTGTACATGTATTATATGAAATATCATACCTAAAAACTAGCAGAATCAATTTTAGATTTGTGTTATTTCAAGTAGATTTTTTTTTTTCACTACAGAAAACCTCATAATTTATACATTGGTTACACTGCCATCTCAAACACAGCCATACACCTTCCATCCAGCCTCACTCAAATCAGAAGAAATTTTTTCGTCAGCTATGAAGAACTTTAGATCAAAGACCAAGTCATTTGCCCACACACTGCCCCAAAAGAAAGGCTGAGTCCTGGGAAAAGCTGGAAATGAGTAAAACCTGTAGCAGAAAGTTTTCCGGGTACAACTCTCTGCTATTAGCTGCTTTCAGATGACATCTCCCTGGCCTGCCAGTACACACGGCAACCTACGTATCACTGGTTTGCATTTACAAGTTGTAATGATTTTCATTCAAAAGAATCCAAAAGCACTTCACAAATTTAGAGCTAGTCTTGGAATAATTTTCTACATATGATCATCCCATGAACAACTCCTGTCTCTATAGAACTGAAATGAAAATTAATCAGCTGTGTTTATGTTTCTGCCTCACAGCAGAAGCTTTGTCTTCTCTGAAAAATATCAGGGAAAACAGAAACCCTGTACAGCTGCTTAGAGCAGCATCACATCTACTTCACACGTACTATGTTTTCAACAGAATATCTGAAATCTTTTTACACCTTCACGATGAAAAAGAGAAGTAGAGAAGGAAAAATTCTTTCCAAGATCACCAGGTAGGTTAGCAGCTTGCTTGACCTGATGGGGAAATAAAAGATGACCAATTGGCTGTCCTATGGCTGAAATAAAGTTTAGAAACTTTAGCACAGAAAGAATAATATTTACATCTAGAAATAAGACACTGCAAACATTTTACCCCTCAGAAGACAACATTTCAAGGCTCTTTCCTACATTTCACAGTTATCAAAACTTATTTTATAATTAAAAAATTGGAGGAAAATGCTGAGTAAACTAAGCAAAAATGAAGTACTTTCTCAAAATTTCAGCAGCCATGAGAAGCAAACTCTACAATCTCACGAATGAAAATGATGTTTCTTGTTTCCAGTGAATCTACACATGGAGTTTCTTTGTTGGTTCAGAAGTAACTGGCTCCAAGGTAAATTAAACAGAAATTACTACATTGAAACAGGTCATAAAATAGTGAGCATTTTAATGAGAGACTTGGAAAAAAAAGGTCAACGATTTTTTTTTAATTTATCATAAAATTTCCATAGTTTTTGAATTTGTCATGGAGGTTCTCTTTTGCAGAGAAAAGCAGAGACTATGTTTTTGGAGAGAAGGGCCCTTATCTGTTCTGGTAATTAAATGAAGAAAAAATTAATTTTATATTAAAAATTTAACAAATTTACAAGAAGGGGGAGTTGGGAATGGAAAGTAAAAAAGGACACCCATCTTTAGTTTAAAATGTCTTGAAATAAGAACTTCAATCTGCTTTCCTATGAGGAGTATAGCACACTTAGATTAAGGCTATATAGCAGATGTAAAATAAAAAAAGTTTCTGAAAGTATAACATGGACCTTGTAAGACAGACATTTTGACTTATAGGAAAAAAGCCTAGACTTTAGATTGGAAAACAAAACTCAGTGTACATCTGTGCCATTGCCAGATTTGCTCACTCTTGCAAGTCAGGGGCAACACTCTTCCAAAACTGGTCTGTTTTGTATAGTACATAAAAACATACAAATATACAATATCATATGTATGCTTGTTCATTTCCTATCTGGCTACTTCATCAGTCAGACAGCTTGACTTCAGATGAAACTTTTGATTCTTTTGCCTTCTTAACCACAAGGACTTCATGCATCTGTAATTAAAAATTTATTTTCCTGGCTATGTTATACAAAATACGTTAAGTGTTTGACCAGATGCTGGAGACTGGCCATTTTGATCAAAGAGATGGAGAAATTTCAGTAACAAAATACAGCAGTATTGGGATCCTTGGGAAGTCACAGTATTCATGTTGTAATTTATACAGGAGAAGGGTTGTATGCCTGGCTCTTTAGTATATTTAAGAAATTAGCAGACATCTGAGAAAAATAAAGTCACTGCTTTTTTGTTTTGTTTTACTCAATATTTTTTATTGGGTTACTCTGTACCATTAGTTGAAGAAGCAGCACTGATTTAGTGCACTCAGTCTGATCATGTTCTATGTTTCAGGAAAGGGTTGTTCACTTATCTTTTTAAATTCTACACCTGAACATGTAAGCCATGCACCAATAAAGGAGGATTTAGTTGTAAAATTTCCCCCCTAAGCCAGGAATCAGCAATACATAGAAGAGAAAAACTCTCAAGAATGCATATCAACTGATATTCATGGGATCTAATTACTAATATTTTGCTAATATTAAACTTCGCACCTAAGTCATACCTATATTCCCTCTTTTTCCCAAAAAGAAGGGTTTACAAAGTCCAAGATTTTCTAAGATAAAAGTTTGAATATTTTGCCATGAAAAATAAGGTGTAAATAACTATAAAAGCTCATGTCTTGAGCAATAATGTCAGTTTAAGAAAGTTCATTAACACTGGATACACTAACAATTCGTTTTGCACCTTAATTTTTTACTTTGATGATGAAACTAGAGGACTTCAGTGAAGGGTTCACAATTGCAATCAAGACTTAAATACTACTTGAAAAAACACTCAAAGCCACCACAATCTTTAAAAATGTGTTTACAAATAACTGGACCATTGTGGGCTTTAAGTCAGTATACCTGGTACACATTTGGGCTCAATTAAGGCTACACAACTTAATCCTACAGAATAGTTATTTTTAAAAAATGTTACATAAACAAGCTCCAGCTAAATATTCTGAAATTTGGAATGATTTTTGACTCTGTCTCCATTTTTTATACTTCTATAACCAGAAACATCAAAATACTTGGGCCAGTCCTGTGGTAGTTCCTCAGGCACAAGCCTTGTTGACTTAGGCTTCTGCTGGAGGAAGGAACTGTGCTCTGTTCCCATGCTACAGTGTGTGGTGTTTTCTCAAGGTTACTGAATATAGCTGTTAAAATTCTTCCTTGTTTGTCTCGTAAACACGCAATGAAAAACAAAGTTTTCTAATATTCTATGAATTAAATCTATATTAAGATTATTTCTGAATGAAATTATGAAAAAGAATAACAGCACTGTGAAAAGACAGAAAGCAGTTCAAGGTAAAAGAGATAAGTTTATTGTCACAACACTGCCTGAGGAAGAAATTTGAGGTTGAGCAGAGCTTATTTTAGAATAAAAACCAGAAATTAAATCCTCCGGAGATTAGAAGTGGCATTCAGAATCTTCCACATTAAGGTCACCAGTTCAAATCCAGTGTAGGTCACTTACCAAGTGGTCATTACCGAGTCATGGTTGGTCAGTGAGCTGGTGATCTCATGGACAGGAACCCACACCACTAAAACCTCTGCCACAATTGGCACCTTTACTGGAAATTTCACCAAGAAAAACAAGGAGTGAGTTGAGCGTGGAGACAGACCAATCCTTTCGCCATAAGAGGTGTCTCCTCAAAACAGGTTAATAGGATTTATGGTAAGCTTGTTTTAGCTGAAAGTTACTGTTCACATTCATAACCAATAATCAAGACAGAAAATACCTGGGTCAGATTCCTTCTGACCTGTTTTAGTGTTGTGATACTCAAATAAATGCTAGATAAACAAGTTATTTCTGATTCTTTCATCAGGGTAGTGATTTCTGTATTCAAGAGAAGATGACCACATGATTACCCTCATATGGAACCCATTTCTCCCTCTCTCCAAACAATAATTATAGATGCTGATTTCATTGCCATGAAGAATATTCAGTTTGCAACTAGATGAAAACACGTTTTCTAATAATAACTGACTTTTCATGTTTTCATACACAAAAGGATGCTCGGGACAGTCACAGAGCCTTTCAGAATATATGCAAAGCAAGTGAAATGAAAATATAAGGACTTCACATAGTTAGGATTCTGACACTATGAAATGCACTGCAGATTTCACTCCACCTCACCGCTCTCTATTTTAGAGCACCAGCTTAATTTGGTATTTTACTGTACATTTGTGAAGATACAGACATGAAAGCATACATTCCTAACTGACTCCAGACTCTGGAAAGCTTGTAATGAGAGGGATGTATAGCTCTGATCACCTTCACACACACTGCAGGTTCCATTCCTGTGTAGCCCCAGATATAGAGCATTTTTCTTTGATTGTATAGAAAAAAAAATAAATCTTACAGATGTCAGAGGCTCAGTATTTGTTTCTGCGCCACACAAACACAGCCTTGTTGTAACATAAAAATACAAGCGGCTACACTGATTCAGACCAAGTATCTAGCTAACCAAATATTTGGTGAACACATGAGAAAGCACAGTGAAGTATAGAGGCTGTTTCCTCTCCCCAAGCTCCTTCACCCTGCAGCTGCTTTCTATTCAGCAGATTTTCTGAACTTGTTATGATTTAACCTATTCAATAACTCTGGGGGCCCTCTGTTTCAATACTTGTCCAGTCTTGTCTTGAACCTGTGCACATTTCTTATGTCCGCAGCGTCCTATGGTGTTCCACAGGACAACTGCTCGTTTATGAAGGGCTCTCTCCTTCAGGTGAATGACCTACTTTTGATTTGAACTAGGCTCCTACCAGCTTCATTTCTCACCCTCAGTTTTCACATTGGAGAAAACTCTGGGCAGTTTTGATCCCTACCAAATCTCCTCATACCATTCATGATTTTGTAGACCTCTTCAGTGTCTTTCCTGAGGCCAGAGAAGCCCGAGCCTCAATCACTCTTCCTACACAAGCTGCTCCATACTTCTGGTCATTCTTTCTTCTCTGTGCTTTCTTGAGTTCTAATATAATATTTTTCAGATAGGGAGACTAGAACTGCACACACCACTCAGGTTCTGAATTAACTATGCATAATGGTGTTTTCCATTTTCTTCTTTTTTGTATTCCTAAAGGAGTCTAACATTTTTTTTGCTTGCTAAACTGCTACTGAGCACTGAGCTGATGTTTTGGTGCCTATAACAGAATCAAAGTCTCACTCCTGAGCAGCTGCAGTGAGTTCAAAGTTCACTATTTTATCTGTGAAAAATGAATTTTGTTGTGGACCATTCTACCTCACTGGAGCCAGTCAGGCAAGAAGCTGCAGGTTTAGTCCGGTTTAAACACGAGGAGAAATGAAAGATAAAACTGAAATTTAGAATTGGATTGCTAACAAAATAAAACCAGCAGCAAGAGAGCTGGAAAGTTATGCTTTTGAGGTTGACTGCAATACTTTATTCTGCCTGTCATCAGTGATTCTGGAGAAATGATGACTCTGAGCTTGGCCATACAGGAGGCATCGTAAGTGCTGCACTGGGATTTTTATATCTATGGAAAAAATAATTCCAGAGTTCTATATCCAAGAACATTTTCAGTTATGCATTACAGTTGTGTTTGTCAATTTATATGACAGATAATAGGAAATAAGGACTTCTTTATTCTTTAGATAGTTGACAATAATGCAGAAATTACTGTACTTCGTTGTGCAGTACAAACTAACATTCACTATTACTGGCACTAGTAAGGAAGAGGAGTATGCAAGTTGAAAGATGAAGTACTTGTCTCAGGTTCCAAGAAATTCAGCCTGAGTCTGGAACTTGGAAAAGCCATACTGACATTTCTGTGAAGAAAGCTTTTTTGGCAGCTGAGGATTTTTGGCAAACTAGTTGCAAATCTTCAAGATCAATTGAGATTTATTGAAATTTGAAATAGTATATCCGTGTTTTAAGAGTTGACTATTTTGGCTATTACAATATTTCTATTAAAATCTGTTTGAGTAGAGGGACAGTCTTGTTTCTAAGGCCCTTGATTTGCTTTCAGAAAGATCTGAGTTAACACTCAAATTCATTTGGTGTGATCCTGGGCCAGTTGTTTAAAATAATTTCTTCTCAGCTTTACACGTGATTTAGGGACAATAATAAGACTTGTTTATATGTGGGTTTGTCTCACAATATGCGACTGGTTGCATTACAGCTTTTTTAACAAATGTTTGCCAATAAAGCTTGCATTCCATAATTATGGTCTTAGTTGTGATCTTTTCAGCTTGATTTCTCTTTCTACTCATTTCTACACTGCCAAGTACATAGAGTCTCAGTTTCTGTGCATGAGTACCACATGTGGCTACTTTTAAGTGTTCTCTTCCTGTAATGTTGGAATGACTACAAAAACTGCCTTCTCATTTTTTGTCTGTTTCTTCAGTAGACCGCTGTGGATGCCTCCTCAAAGCCCAAATGGATGCCAGAGTAAGACGGAACTTTAATCCACAAAATAAACAAAATAAAGCTGCTTGTAGACATTTACATGAAGTGAGCAATTCACAGAATGATGAGAATCTCTTTCAATGCTTAAGACGTCTGCTATTTTTCACATGTATTTGAACCAGAAGTAATAGGTCATGTCCAAGAGTGGGTCTAAGCCACATGGCAAGAATGTAAGGGCAGTTTCGCAACAGGGAATTCCAATATTATCTCTTATCTACGCTGGCATCATATACCATAGTGAGATTCTCCCTTGAGTCTATCCCCATACACAGCAGCTATTTTAATATCATAAGCACACACGACATATTGCTAAAATCTATAAAACCAAGTAAGAAAATTGAAAGTCCCTTTTAGTAGAGCCTCAGTGAAAAAGGAAACTTCACCAACAGGGCTTGCAAAGTGTCACGGACCCACCTTTCCAGCGGAAGAAAAAGCTGCAAAAACGCCTGGAAAGTGCCCATTTCCCAGCTCTGCTATGTGCTCAGGTCATCAGAAGCACCACAGTTCATGTCTTGTCCTAAAGGATTTCATGTGAGAGTTCAGCTACAGACAATTTTTCTGCTTATACAAAAACCTCACTTGTCATCTTTCCATCCTTTCCTCCCCCGTCATTTGTCAGGCATTCAGCGGAAAATACATTTATACCTTTTCTAACTGAACTGTCTGGGACTGAAGGATGGTAAAGGCTTCAAATCTGGTGCATTGCCTATCTTACACACTCTTCTGCAGAGCCTTGTAAAGAATCCAAGCAAGGAAAAGCCAAAATAAACCAACAAACCAAAATATTTTCCTTCTCATGTCTCATTGAAGCACTGGGCTTAACAAAACTTCAGGCAGCACTTACCTCAGAATTCTTACTGAGAGCTCCTAATTTTTTCTCAGAAAAAAAAAAAGTTTCTGAGCCCAGCCAAATTAATCCTGAAATACAGAAGAGAGATAACCAGTGCACGTTGGATGGCTCCTAAGAATTCCTTTCTTCCTAATCTGCAAAGTTCATCTCCAGGCTGAGACAGGGCTCTCTACCAACATGACACAGGTTAAGGACCAGCTTGTAACCTCCTTTTCATGTTGTCTCACTGACTTGTTTACTCAACATTGTCACTTACTAGTTGCTTGAAGAAATGAAACCTGTGTGCTAGTATTCTTTTCTGTGAAAGAATTCTCAGGTGCCTGCAACTTGGGGTATCAAATGCTAGTAAAGGCACACAAATCTGACACTGAATTAAGCCATTATAGGTCATTATGATCCTAACCCAAATGGGGTTTAACTGGCAGGCAGGACCTCACTGCCCCAGTATACAGCAAATACTGAAGTAATATTTATGTAATACAAAGTACTGCATGTAACACAGTCAGCTTACATGACTGTTGCTATGTATGAACAAAATCCAGATGGGTTCCTCTGGATCTGAGATTTGCACAAAACCAGATTGTACTGGAAATAGCTCATCTCCACCACCTCTTCCACAGTGCTACAACTTCTTTTTATTTGGGTTACATATTTCCTGAGCCTTCAAAAATATTACTCACCAGCAAAACCAGCATGCTAAATAGTCACATTTATGCAGTGAACATTTGTATCACGTTGGCAAGCAATCATTCATCATCAGTCTTAAGCTTGCAGCTAAATAACAGCCAGGTGCTATGTGGAGACTTTTCAGAAAGATCTTACTTCACTCAGGTCGTTATCATGACAGAATCTTGATCTGAGATATTTTAGGTCTCAAAGGGTCTGTTAGCAAAGACCCAGTTGGGCGTCAGCAGTGTTATCTATCTCCGATCATTGTTTTTGGCTGGGCCAGCTGATCATAGGACTGAGCTTTCCCACTGTAAGTACTTTGGCTGTGAGACATGTCAGATGTTTTGACAGCTCCCATGTTAGCCATAAACACTAGAACAAGACTTTGACACAGTCAGGAAGATGCACTGAAGATACACGGAACTGTGACACCAGCCAATGCTCTAGTGATGGTTTTCTTCAGACATATACGGAAAGGATCGTCCATCATGTTCGGGAATGAACAAAAAACTTTTAGCTAGCTTATGATAACCACCAATACTGTCAAAATACATCCACGTAGTTCCATATAGTAACACTTGCAAATTACTCCCCAGAATACCACAGACTATCCAGCCTGTCCAGCTTCACCTCTGAAATGCCTATTTCCCAGCTGGTTTTGGTAATGACTCACTCAAAAATGGTTAGTATTACAGCTCATCATGGATAAAGTGAGCCTTGGGCGAATCCCAATGGCTAGTTCTTTCTCTCGCAGAATAATTAGGACACGGGCCAGTCCTTCCCATGCACACCAGCTGTGCGCTCCTCAGACATTGCTAAGCAGACAGATGCATAATCTGGAACTGGTAGTTGCTGTCAGTCAGCTGCTGTTATTACGTCAGGCACAGGAAAATCTCCAGGACATTTTGCAAGGCAAGGGGCTCTCAAAAGAACTGTGCCACATGTGCAGGAGTCAAGTAGAGAGAAGCCAAAATAAAATTAAAAAATAAGAAATAACAAGCTCAGTTTTCCTCTAAATAAAATGCCACTGAAGCATGCATAGCAAAAGCCTGTAAAACCCTTACATCTGAGCTCTTGTGTAGAGTTCTGTAGCAGAAAACAAAGTCCCTGAGCCCACTCAAGGGGCTCTTCTTCCCAGAGCGTGAGAGACTGCAGTTTGCCACTTGTGGAAACCAATGTCACTTCAATGACCATCCTCTTTTTTCCTGAGCTTCCTCTTCCTGTCTATTCTATATCTGGAGCAGGAGTAGGATCCCCAGGGTTATGCCAGAAAGTTGATGTTGTCATACCTGCAAAGATCAGATTCTCACACAAGGCAACTTTGCAAGACTCTACACAAGTAAAAGGACTCGCAGCTTGAACAGATGTGGAGTAGCTGAAGCCATAGGTATTAACTCAGGCCCCCCTCTCTGTGCAGAAAGACACACTGCATTTAGACTGCACCTTACATGGGGATCCTTTGCCTGGCCAGAGATACTATGCAAGAGCCAAGAAAGTAAATACATAAAGAAATAGATCAGTTCCTGACTAAGAAATATAGTCAGTTAATCAAGGTAACATTTCTGTTTTGGATCTTGTTATCATAGTGTCACTGTTCAGCGAACGAGCTCCTCAAAAAAACTCCGTTTACAATTAGGTATCTAGTGAAGGTGATTTACAAACTGCCTGGCACCCATCAGTCTTTTGGCATGTACAAGCAGATTTTCTAAAGACTCAGCATGCACCTCTTTTAAAAATCTATCTTTGTATTTTGGAAGTTTCCTTTGATATCCTAGTCCAAAGGGAACGTCTGTGTGTGGAGCTCTAAGTATAGCTGGATCTACAGTATCTTTTATATTCCCCAGATGAAGATCTCTATATTTCAGAAGTGACATAACATACTGAATATCAGTAAAATAAATAACTCATTTCAATTCGCTTTGAGAGTTAACAGGCAGACTTTAAAAGTCAGCACATAGCATAACCCTTCATAGCTAAAATAATCTGTCAGAATGTCATTTATAAGTCAGTTAATCTTCCAGGGAATATTAAGTTTAAGGCATATTTAATAACAATCTTTTTTAGACAGCTTGAACGGTATAGTTTGCATGACCTTTTTAAAACACTACATCAGGACACAATATCTCTTGGAAATAAACTGTGTAGAGAGAAAAACTTCTTTTACAAAAAAAGAAAAGCCTTTCCTCAGAGAAAAATCATGAGGTGATAGAATTATAAACAGTCTGGCCATGGGCATTGGTGCTTTTTTTTTCCCTCTGGCTAGGAAGAGTGATTTCCTGGGTTCGGGAATATGTTGTGGACCTAAATACGTATCTACATATTTCAACACGGAACACTGGAAACAACTGTAGTTGGGAACTTGAACAGGCACAACAGTGGCTGGGGTGATTTAGTTTCCTTTTAATTAGAGCAGGTTGGAAAAATTCCTGCCAAATAGTGTTTCGTTGGAATTTGATGATTTAGCCAATTTAGAACTTTTCATAGACATGGTTTAATTTCAGAGACGATCTGACAGAACCTAGGCAGGCTCCAATATGAGCCTTGCTGCCAGGCAGGTTTTAAAACTTGGCTTCTTGCTGGCTAACTCATCCAGCTTGTTGGCAGCCCAGAAAGCAGGCTGCTGGGAACCTGGATTTGCAGAGTCTGGATATCAGCAGCCGTCCTTCCTCAAAACAGTGCAAAAGCTCTCTCTGTCCCCATTAATAGAATAGTCCAAGTGTTTTCCTTCTATTTCTTAAATTGGAAGAAACACAAATGTCAAATCGACAAAAACCTCAGAGAAAAATAATCACTATTTTTATCTCTGTCTGATTCTAATGTCAAGAAACATAACCAAAACATTAAAATTCCACTTGGTAGGAACTAACTCATATGGGAACTATTGTCATTAATAAACATAAACCAGATAAAACTTAAAAAAATTGCACCTTCAACAGAGGCTACTTTTTGTCAATGTATTTTTACACCATGCATTTGTAAAATATCACAGTATGATCTTGATTCTTTGGTCAAAATGCAAAATGAAATCAGTAATCCTACACATCATAGAAAAAAGGGAAATCATTGCCACACCTTCCTTCATGGTGTTTGGACATTAGACTTAAACCCAAAGTCCTAATAACGATCATTGATATTTATGCAGTACCCAGAAATCCACACTGACATGATAGCCTCATTCTATTATGCCTCACAATTCTCTAGCCCAGTAAATACTAAATTGGATGGCATGAAAAGAAAGAATGGAAAAAGAAACAGAAGTAGAGGCTGAAGTGATATAAATGAAGTGAATTCCTGCCCAGTTTTCAATTTGAATTTATGCATATGAAAAAAAATTCAGTGACTGCAGAAATTCCTATTTTGTTTGTAACTGTTGTAGAATACTAATTTTTTTTTTTTTGTTGTACTTCTATTTGCACTGAGCTCCTGCATTTTTTAGATTTTGAAAAGTTAATGGACAGCAGAGAATTTGCACCTGTGCAAACAACTTTCGTCACTTCATTTAAATCCTGTTTGCCACTTGGCACTGATGGAAAATTAACAACATAAAAGAAAAACCAGCACCAAATCACAAGCTTTTGGATTTTTGTCTTTGAGAAAAGATAAATGCATTTTTCAGACTTATGTTTTATACCCTCTGCCTACCTTCATGCCTGTAAAATTGTGTCTTACCAAATTGTTAGTATGGCACTTCCTACAAGAAATAAAGATGCCAAGAAAATTGAGCTACTGCTATCATCCTTGAAGTATTGCCCATCAAACACATCCAGTGTAACAGGGCCCTAGATATGACTTATGGTTTGCCTATCTAGACTCTTCATCTTTTTCCTCTACTGAAACTGTTCCCAGTGGGAATAAAAATTGTTCCCATCCAGAAAACAGAGCATGTGTTGAAAGTTCACCCTCACTTTTAGTTCAAGCCACCAACAGCAAGGAGTTTCATTTGAACTGGTGTTTGTTTTTTTGTTTTAAGCAAGCAGAATGATTTCAATGCTTACAGAAGGTGATAGAAACCATGTTGGAAGTCGTTCAGATACTAGCAGCCACTGGGAACAGGTCCCATCCCATCAATGTCAGCCCCAGTCACCTGAGGCTGGAGCACATCTGGGCTTTCCCCACACCTCTTTGGCCCTGGGCAGTCTTCTTCAGCGCTCACACGACAGCAACGCTGCATTAGATACTGACTGGTCTCATTTTATACAAGACCTCAAACAACACTTCAATCATGATCCTGTAATGGCATTTAGCGCTAGTGACCCCGGATTCAATCTAGAACCTAGATAAGCATTATAGATCTGTCCAGATAATGTTGCTCAGTTGTCTATATTGTAGCAGATTTCATGGAAACTAAATTAATTGATCCATCAGGTCTCTATATACCCCCCCTTGTAGAGTCCCTCTAGATGTATCTCAGTGCAAATACTGGACATTTCTTCCTGCCTATGTCCTATCATGTCCTACAAATTCTACCCAGTTTCACTCGTACTTCCATGAGAAAGCTTGATTTCTAAATTAAACCAGAATTTCAGGAACTACTGAATGTTCATATTGTAATAGCTAAGCATTTACCCCCAGAATTGTTTGTCTGCAAAATATGTCAGAAGGTTTTATTTACAGCTCCTAACTAATAATACTGGAAGTGGATTCAAGAACTCCAGGTTTAGTCACATGCCTGTCTCCAATATCCTGCCCTAAAGTTTCATTATTCCTGTATGCTACAGAATAGCTTCTAAGCTGTTCTTTATTCCCACGTCACAGAATCTGACAAGAAAGTTAAAAATGCTATAATTTAAATTATTAACAGAAAAATATTAATTAATTAATTAACTAATTAAGCCTTTGAGGCAAAGAAGATTTTTTTTCCTTCGATGCTCCTGTGTTTTAAATTGTGAAATTCTCTATCTTCTCTTGTTAGTTAGCATGATTAATTAGAAAACCACAGTTCCCAGGAAGGAACACCATTCAGCCTCCTCTCTTCTAATTCCAGTTTTCTTAATTTCTAGATGTGTGGGAGGAAGAAGTTTTCTAAAATTACTGGTTTTGTCTGAATCGCCACACACAGAGGCAACATTCTTCTCTCTGTGTCAAATGGACATAAGTCTTTCTGCTGACTCAGAATAAAGAATCGAATTATGTAAAAAATATTCCCCCTTGAACACACCAGAGTGAATGCATAATAATATTAATAAGAAATTATCTTTTCTTTGACGACAAGGAGTAGGGGTTTTGGGGGCCTGGAAAGGATTGCTGGTTATTAGAATCCAACACACTTACACTACAAGCAACTACATCATATATTTCCTTTCCTCTTATTTAAGTATCGTAATGAAAAAAAAATTAGATCCCATGGTAAACATGCTGAAGTGGAAGTAGTTTAGTGTTCTGATGGTATCTGGAGGACCTCCACGAAATTATCCACTACATGACAGTCATGTCAAGCCTGGCAGATTTTCCTACATGAAGACACAGCAATACAGTGAGGGAGAAAGGAGTATGGTTTTCAGATTGGTAACTGTATATAGCTGAATTGCCATCTCTTGGTGTTTTTTAAAGATTCTGGTTTTGCCACCATTATTTCCATGTGTTATCTCAATGCACATAAATGGCCCAAGTCCATTACAATTACTCAAGTGCACATGGCTGACCAAACTGGACTCTGTACAGCTAATAAAGGTAATTTATAGTTTTAATTGTATTTAGTGGTGAAGATACAATATTTCATTATGATTGTGCTATGTCACTATGGTTCTTATCCATTTCTAAACCTCCCCAAGTTTGGTGGAACTGGCTGTATACTGAACTTTGCCTTTCTCCTGCACAAAAGTAGTCATATAATTATGCTGCATATTAAGGTTTTTGGAGGGTTTCTTTGGTTGGTTTTGGTGGGGTTTTATTGTTTGTGTGTTTGTGTTTTTCCTCTGTTTTGGTTTTGTAGGGGAGGAATGCATATGGAAAGAAAGGTGATGCACGTATTATAACAATCTGTTTAAGAATGAGAGTCATGCTACTGACATTAATCATGTAATCATCGGAACAGGGAGGGACAATGATGAAATTGTCATTAGCAGATCCCTGCCTCTTCTCTCCCTCACTTCACCTTTCAGAAGGTGTTCTTATCAGTGACCAGCAGACTATTTACATTTTCTCTCTCTATTCACATGACAGTGGGATTATACCTGTAGTAAAAGAGACAATTAGTTTGTACATATTTCTTTCTGCACCTGCCAATGACTTTTAGTCTGATCCATTGCATTTTAGCCTGATCATATTCTGTACTTAAGTTTCCAACATCTTTTCCCTTATTCAGAGTTTGTTTAAGGAACAATTGCCTGGCAAAAGTGCTCTATCAAGACTCAGAGGTGGTTAACATACATTTTTTATAGTTTTTACTAACCTAATCCAAATATCTAGGGTCAGCCTTTCCTTTGTTATTAACGGAAATGACACAAGAGAATGGTGTAACTTTTTATCAAGAATGACTATTTTGTGGAAACGAGGGTTAAAATGAGCTCTTACTTATTGCAACACAATATAAAAGGAACATAAGAGCAGATTCAAAAGTAGATACTGAAAATTCACACCTACAGGGATGGCCAGTCAGAATTTCATTTGGCCATCAGTCAGGGAAGGCAGCAGAGAACATGTATGTGACCTTCACTCTCTGTGGAATTTGCCCTAATAGCCTTGAATTCCGTACAGTATCTCTATAGGCAGGTTAATATACCTTAAACCATTCTTTGCACTTTTCTTGGATTTTTTGTCCTCCACTGGACCTAGAAAGATCCTCAGACTAACATAACCCTTACAGGTCTAAATTGTCCCTGCCTTACCAGTGCCCGGTTCACTAATAGGATGCTGCTTTAGTCTCAGGTCTATCCTAGGTGCAGCCCAGCTTC
This sequence comes from Pampusana beccarii, assembly GCA_013399365.1. Taxonomy (NCBI): domain Eukaryota; kingdom Metazoa; phylum Chordata; class Aves; order Columbiformes; family Columbidae; genus Pampusana; species Pampusana beccarii. The sequence continues at coordinate 1,229,585 of VWYH01001802.1, forward strand.
CTGGTTTTGAGGAGTCTCAGAAATCAGCCTACCTTCAGGATAGTTGTGCCTGAAAAATATCTTCCTTTCATTGCTACCTAAGATTTAAGCCTGTATGCATTTCATCAAGAACAGAAAAAATAAAGCTGAGGGTAAGAGCAAAACAGAGAATGTTTATTATGACCAGTTTAAAACAGTTTCATTTTCAGAGAAAACACACCTGGTAATTCTTGTCCTCCCTCTTCTCTGTGTATATGGCATCCAGTCAAGAGCCAGTGAAGAAGGAGCAAAGAATAGAGTCATGGTTTGATATTTCATTGGTATAAACCAAACGATTTTATTCAGAGTTCAGCAAATAACTAGTCAGGGATACTCCTTGCTCGGTGGAGTATAACATCCTGAGTGTTTAGAATACTTAGGATCATTACATCTCTTAATGAACTAGGGTCCTTTTCAGGATAATTTTCTGCTTTTATGGCAGAAGCAGCTCAGGGTACTATAAGTAACAACTTAGACAAAAACCTCAAAGAATTCAGTGAGATAGAACCAGAAAGAAACTGGCAGAGTTATTTCCCTAACCTCTGACATTGTGGTTACTTTTGTGGGCAATTTCATCAGAAACCAGTTGAATTAAAAGATGAATCCCTTTCCTGACAAATTCCAAAGCATGTGTCTATCAGATATTACTCAGACTAGTGACAACAAAAAAAGTAAACTGGAACGTAAGCCTGATGTTTCCCTTTCGCAGAAGGCTATGGGAAATAAAACAGCTGGTGAGACCTATGCTGAGTACAAACAAAACTGATGTGTATTCTTAAGAATACAAATATTTAAAATGAAGCAACAAAGAAAATTAAGATCTGGAGTTGAACAAATGAAAACAGCTACTTTTCTATATAGGTAAAATTCTGAAAAACACAAAAAATATGTAGGAGCTGAGTTCTAATTTTCGAAGGAACTGAATGTGAAGGTGTTTAAAGTTATTTTTTTTAATGCTAAAGTTTATCCTGCAAATGACACCAAGCTCAACTCAAAACTTCTGGAAAATCTGTTCTTAGGCACTTCTGAAGACCCTGTTTTTGACAGAAAAAGCATTAAATGAACAACATGTGGAAGGCCTTTTCATTCACATTGAAAGCCAAACAGGACAAGTTATGCAAGTTTGTATGGGAAAGGCTGCTGTTAAGTAAAGGGCAAAGCCTCCTTTCCAGCATTCTGTCCCTTTGTTTCTTTGTTTTTGCCGTAGATAAAGTTATCTGACACTTCACATCTTGAAAAAAGAAAAAAAAAGAAAAAAACTAAACAACAAACCCCCCCCCATAAAAGCAACAACAACAACAACAACAAAACACAAAAAACCCCCAAATCCCCAAACACCACCGCCACCACAAAAATCAAGCAAACAAACAAAAAAAATGCACCTTTTTTTTTCCTCTGATTTAGCACTACCTTTGCTGGTTCTTTCCTTAGTAATGACCAGTTTTCTATTTTTGAAGCTAAGTTTTCATACCTTTACAGATTAATGTTACCCTTAGTGATTTATAGTCAGTAGAAGAAACAAAATTTGACTTGCAGATGATACTGAACTTCCAAGTGCTCACACAAAACTGCTGGCAACTGCGTGAGTTATTATAGCTACTCTCATGGATATCTGATGGCAACAACTCAGTTCCCGATTTTGACCATTAAACTCCTGTCGTATGAAATGGTTGAGTCCAACAAAATGGAGTCACAGGTGCAGACTCCACAAGATGCAATGTCCTAGTTGTTCATCTTAACTCTTGTTAGAAAAACAGTAATCAGTGTCACTGACTTCAGGATCTGGGATGCTATTTCTTCCACACCAGTGATGCAGTATTCTCAGCTTTATTTTTAATTGTTTTTATTCTGCAAGCTTTTGTGGCTTCTTTGGGACTTACCCGGCTCCTGTATGTTTAACATATCTTTATTAACTACATTGCACTTTATATCTTTTTAAGATATATTTTCCTAACATCTGCCAGCTCTCCTAGCCTTTTCACGTGGATCATGTGGAGTGTAGATCAAAACACTATTATACACTAAAAGGCATTGAAAAAGGAAGAGTCAAAACAATTCTGTTGCATTAGCAATTTTTCTACTCGTAGACTTAATCTGATGTTCACTTACATACAAGTACTTACATACAATACACTTACATACAATATCAGCCCACTTACATACAATATCAGCCCAAGTTCAGTTTTAAAATGAAACTATTTGATTTAGTGCCACAAGAAGAAAGGAAGTGGCTTTAAAATCTTACAAAGGAATTAATACTATGTATATTTCATTGCATAAGAGTATATGGTTTAACTCTCCTATGTAATTATTATGGATGGACTTTGCATCAAATCCATTCCCTGAACAAGTTCAAAATGGGCTTGGTTAACTGTTGGGGTTTTTTTTCAGCCAAGAGCAGAAGCCTAATTGCAGACACATCACGCTATAAGAAGTTGTTCTCATGATATCTCTTTGCTGGAAGAAGGAAATGAGCACTGGAAAACTCATAAGAAAGTCTGATCATGTAACATTTCCAGCCTGATTTCCAGACCAAAGAGGTTTGGACAAGTTTTGGTTAAGCAGACTAATTTTTGGATGCTTATCTGAACTGAGCAATCTGAATTTTTTGAGGTTTAGTGTTGGTTGCTAGCCATTTGAAGAGCTGTTGGCACTTACATACGTATAATCAACAAAGTCTTTCATCCAAAATGCTTCCAGCTTGTTCTGTTGTTTCTAGTGTATGGTCATAAACTGGTAGTGTTGAAATAAGCCGCCTTCTGACATAAAAGCAAAAATAAAGGTGACAATAGATTCTTCAGACAAAAGCTTTTCCAATTTTTCAAGCATACCTTCACTTAAACAGTGGTAAAGTACAGATCTGTATCTTAAATACAAAATCTGCTGCAAAGAAGCTGCGACAGTGGGGTTTGGGTTTTACAAATCACCCACCTAGTCTTTACTGTCACTTCAGTAGGAAAAGTATCCTTAAAGCTACAAAAGGCTGCCTGAGATTACTTGGTTCTCTAGACCTAAAATTTCCTCTCTCACTGTCAGAAGTTGTCATTATAGGTGTTATTAGGATGAAGGCGGACGGACACAAGTGAATTGCACAGCTGTTTCTGCCTGGGCCTCCTCTATGAATTCCTTCGGTTTACAGACAGAAAGTACCTTTTTTGGTTGTAAGGTTTTGGTTTTTTAAATGGTACCCCAGAACATGTCTAACTAAAGCACTAGATGCGTTAAATTGACACAGTGTTCTCCCACAATGGATAAAAATATACCATCTCTGGGATGCATAGCCTAAGAAGGAAGGTGTAAGAAGGCAACAGTTGGATTAAATGACCTATATTTTTGTTACTTACTTGATGTCTAAGCTTTTGAGCACATAAAGGCTTCATGAAACATTTTTTGACCAGTTTCAAATTTAAAACTCTAAACCTTCATGTCCCCTCATCACGTTACAATGAGCTATGATTTTACTGTTCACCATTTTAAAATAATGTTTTGCATAAGCTCACTCATGATGCTCTCCATTTGTTCTCCATCCAGACCTCCTCTTAGGTCTATCAATCCAGAAATTTGTGTTGCTTACTACTGGAGTTTTTCTAGTTCTCACAGATATCTCAAACTCAACCAAACTAACCTAGGGAAAGGATCACCCCAGCTCACAGAACATGGCTAGGGCTATTCTACAGCAGAGTTTCCTTTTTGATCCATGGTACAGTGAGCGAAAATTCACTGGTGAGGTGTTCATGATAACCAGTGTTTTGGGTGGAATTTTTAATTATTTTTTTTTCCTGAATACCTAATGATAACTTAGAAATACACAATGAGTCCATGGAATCCCAACATTTCCTTGCAGTTTACCTTGCTGAACCTCACATTAGACTATAAACAAGTCTGGTTAGTTTGTTTCTTTTTTCATTTCAGCCCCTATGGCATCGTAATAAATCTTCCCCATTTTAGTTTTATTCCTTAGCTTTTTCTCTGCCTTAGTTCCTCCTCTTCTTATTTGCAGCTTCATACTGTGGAAACTTGCAATACTGTGACTAACTGAGGAGAGAATGATTCATAAATTAGTCACTAGCAAGACAGCATCTTAGCAGGCCCACAGTGACTTAAAACTTCAGACTAGTTTCTGGCCCAAGGTCAAGCTCCTTGAGATCCTTGGGTACACAGACCTAAAAAAGCACTAATTAAAATTATTGGCTTTTAACTGTCCACCTGTACAGAGTCTGGTTACACAGCATTCTAATGAGCCACTGGCAAAGGGAGCCAAGCATCTGCTCACGAACATGTTGTAGTCTTTTCTACTTCTCTTTGCTCTGCCAGGAAGAAAACACATTGGGAATTTGCTTTTTTAAATCTTTGTGACCCAATACATAAATTGTAGTACATTTCTTCTGTCCGCCAGCTGGGAGATTTGACTTCTGCTTTTACTTAGAACAAACTAGGTTTTGTTTTTTAACTGAGTTCGAAACTCCTCAACTGAAAACACCTCATCATATATCACTCCAGACAAGCATGAAAACAAGGCTAATAAAGCAAAAACCCAGTTTCTTGCTCAATGAACTTTTCACAAACAGGCTCGCATGTCTCTAACTAGTTCATGGCACTAGGTACATTGATGCACGTCACATGCTACAGCTATCAGCTAAAATAGATGTGTTAGGGAATAAGCTTCCTTGGCTTATTGAATTATTCTTATAGAACTTGTTGAGAAACTGCTTATATAGAATTTACTTAGCATAAGTAAGTTTGCTTAACATAACTTCTGCAAGCTGTGAACTTTTGAACTTTCTGCCTCATTAAGAAAAATAGGCCTCAGAGTCTTCAAGCTAGAAGATAAAGGGAGCTGCATCCTTGGAGATAAGTGAAGGAACAGAGCAGCATCTAACAGAAGACGAAACAGAAGAATGTTTTGGTTATTGCCAATAACTTATTTTTCTACAGCTGCAGATGTAAAAGAGCAGCTGAAGGTCAGGACTTTGATGGGTCACCTGACAAAAATTAAGAGATTCAATGAAGAATGGGGAGACCCCAGACTCTAATTTTGCAGTTGGCCTGGAATAACAAATGGGCAGGTGGGGCACCGGATTGTGGGGATATAATTGCCTAAGCTTATCTTTATTTGAGGTGCCTCTTCAGGAGACACCCAGCTCAAGCTGCTCTATGCTGTAACATGCAAATAAATTATTTATTTTGGAAGAATTTCTGGATTCCATACCTGAGTCTCTGCTATAGGAAATCTAGGGAAAAGAAACTTCTGTAATACATGCGAAGCAGGACATCTAGGGCTCTTAGTTTTCCACCCTTTTAAGTGAGAGGACAACTTTCACTAGCTCTCATTAGATGCAAAGTTGGTGTATTCTCTGCAAGCTCCAAGGAAGGCTGTTCAGAAACAGGCCCTGCTCAGCAAAGTACACAGTTCAATGTTGGTACGCTAGGTAGCAGAACTAAGTTTCCACCGCTTTCACCCCCAGCTCAACCCATGTCTTGATATTACGTTATTTAGTGATGCATGTGCAGCCAAACGGAAAGTAAAGGTGGGGAGGAATCTGCAGCCTTGATGATCAGGTCCCCTCCTGCTCTGGGACTCAGCTTTCTTCTCCTCAGCCAAGGCACATGTGCCTCACACTCATAGCTGGTTCCCAGTTGAAGGGAAAATACCAGTTGGGTCGACTGCTAATTACAGTGGCAGCAGCAAGCACAAAAGGTCGTTTAAAATTGAGAGCGAATACTTTTGTAGGTTATTATTAGTGGCTGCAAGATGGAAATGTGATTCTCCGGAAACCAGCAATTTTCTGACTTGGATTCTCTTTGAGAAAGCTATTCCTGAGCACTGCCATCATGCCACTTTTCAAGACAGCACAGATAAAAGCGAGAAGGGGATTTCTCAGAGAATGCCAGTAGGTTTTCAACACTTAAAAAAAACCCAAAACAAACAAGCAAACACACACAAAAACCCCCAAACACCTACTTGTGCAGTTTTAAATGCAAAATGGGTGCAGGCTGCCCAGCTCCATTCTCCTAGCAGGAAACAGACTCTCTCTTTCATTTTAAGTACTCCCACTCCTTCTGTTTACTGATTGATTTTGTTTTGCTTGACTTGACAAGGCCAGGTTGGACAAATCTGAATAATCTGTGTGTTGCAGACTGGATCAGCTGCAGATTGCTTAGCATGTTTCTCATTTAGTCTTATAAATTACATTTATGAGGGCTGTAAATTTTAGCTCTCTGAGGACATAGCTATACAATAAAACCCAACTCAAATCTTTAAAGAAGCAAAGATGGCCCTGGCATGCATTCTTCAAATGGAATGCCTTCTCTCTTAGAATTTGCCTTGGATTTATGTTGGTTAGTTTTCTAAACGTGAGTTACCTTCATTCAAGAAAAACTAAGTGTACCTATTAGGCAAATTTTACTGAACTCTTTCAGAAGAATGGAAGAAAAATATAATTTCACATGGATCTATGAAGCTTTGCATGGGTAGAAACATGTGACAAAACGCTGTGCAAACTTCTTTTAAAGAGTGGTCTAAAAGTTTGTTATGGCATCTTTAAGCATAGATTTCATAGATTAAAATAACACCACCGATAAAATAATATATATATTCTCTCCAGCCTCTACCTATGCCTAAATAAAAAAAAATAAGAAAATTAAATAAAAAGACATGGTCAAGAAACCAAAGCATAAAACCATGAAGTCATTAGCAGAAAGAACTGTGTTTAAAATTCAACTCCTGTGACTTTCAGTACTGCAAGAAGCATAAGATATATTGAAGTATATTCCTCAAACTGGCTTCCTCTGACATCAGTCTTTTCAGAGACATAGAAGGGTTGTTAACAAGTGGTATAATGCTCTCACCTTTTTCCAGGTTCTCTTAACAAAGCATTTATCATTCAATTAAATGTATTAAATGAATAGTCTGAGTCATACTGAGGAGCCGAGCATAAAAGTCAATAATACGACCTCAGATGGCAGAAATTTAGCAATAAGTTTTGAAGACATCTGTCAATTGACTTAGTTCAGATATGACAGAGTGTATGTATGTATATCACTCTCGCAGTGATATATATATACATATTTGTATTATAACAGATTTATCAGGCAAAAAAAAATATTTTAACAAAGGTAAACAGCTAAAATAAATCTATTACTTGTCTGAAGTAACCATAAACAGGTAGTGTGCTTATTTCTTTGGGGAATCATACTAAAAGATGTATTATAAGGCATTCTAATTTGCAGTGATGTCAGAATTCTCTGTCTCTGTCTGTTCCTCATAGTCTTGACTTTCTTTTATATAAATACATCAGATTGCCTTCTTCATTAACTTGGGTTTTTGATATAGCTTTTGAGCTTGCACACAGGGACTAGAGTCTATTACTAATGCACATGCATTCATTAGTTTGACAGGGACCATTTCACAAAGGCCAAGCTAGTTTTGAGTGCACGATTTATTCACACTCTGAATCACACTCTGTCAATTATTACCCGAGTATAACTTGTCAGACTCAAACATACATTTTCTTTCTTTGTTAATTATCTTGCATCTGATCTGCAGGTCTGCTCTTTAAATGAATGTATCAGACATCCTCTTCCACCTCCAGCATTTTTATGGATATCTCCTAAGAAATGTAAACAGCTACAAAAATTCTTTAACTTTCTGCACCTATGTGTAACTCTAATGACAAGGAACTTTCCAGAAGCTCTGCAAAAGTCTTGTTAACGCTCTTTATTGTCTGGACCCGGCCCGTTCCATTAATCACATGGACATCTACTGAGTAGTGCCAATGCCCAGGGAATAATGAACATGCCAGTCCTTCTCTAGCATCCAGCAATTAATAAGTTCCTAAGTAAATTCCTGCCTATTCTGAGAATTACTCATTTCCTAAGATCCTTCCAACTCTCTTAGAAAAAAAAAGTCCGAAAATGTTTCTTTGGATGTCTGATCATAACATTTATGTGCAGAAGAACTATTCTAAAAATGTTTCTTCTTGAAACTGTGGTATGCTTGTTATTCTACCTTGTTGGGTTTCAGAAAGTCCTCTGTGAAAATGAGCAGGAGAAGGAGGACATCTGAGCCATGACTAGATTGACAATATCACTACGTTGGAATATCTCTCTCAAGCGTATTACGTATTATACCAAATAGAAAGTATCTGTTTGATATTTACATATCTTAGGCATTTCCAGTTCTGCTAATTTTCTGGGAGCAATTAAGTTTCAATCTGTCCCTCAATTATCTCATACAGATGCTTCAATGTTCAGCGCTGTAATGACATCAACTAGATTTCTGGGTCTATCTCTTGCAGACTCAGAAAACGCCCTTTTGTGTAGTTTACATATAAGCACATCATTTGCATATTGTAAGCTAGTTAGTGATTGTGAACAGTTCCGATAATTGGATGTGTAGGTCCATGGCACAATGACACAGGTGGAATTCAGACACAGCTCCAATACTGTTCCCCTACCAGCCCATGCTGACCTTAACATTGCATCTTGATACCAGTGTAAGAGATCCAGAATATTTCAATTATCACCAGCTCTTAGTTAGTGACTCTAGCAACACATTTCTTGCTGAAAGAAAGATGTTCCACTCAATCTCCATCCCATCCATTTCATTACAAGGTCCATACAGATGAATATCTAAAGCTGGTTGGACCCTTCCTACAATCAATTCGGCTTCTTAACATTGCTGAAAACTTGGTCAGCAAAGACAAGGGAAGGGTTGCAAGTGGCAGAAAGAACAAGAACAAGTCTACCTCTTAGCACTGTAAGGAAACGGACAGATTTCTCAGCTGCTCACAGCATTGTAGCCTCAGATATGTTTCAGAAATGGTTCTGCCTTGTAAAAAATGAGTGGCATTAAATGATGGCATCAAAATGTGCCCAGCAGATGTTTCCACAAGTCTTGTTGACACATTTAAGTGCTTCTTCCAAATGGGAAACACTGGCTGTGGAATTACCCTTCACAAGTCCTTTGTCCTGTTAAGTATTAGTCTTCCATCTCATTTGTAACCCGTTTCAATCAGTTCCTAGAAATCTATTTTTCCAAAGCCATAACACTCTGCTTTTCCTCAATAGCACACAAAAGGTGCGTTCACCACGAACATTTTTATGTCATTTTGATGATACTGAAGCTTGGGTATTTCAGGTTCATGCAAAATTTTGGCAACATCCAGAATGGAAATACCAATGGGAATTTGGTCAGGTCTCACAAGGACATGTTTCAAATTATGTCTCAAAATTACACTGTACTGCCAATCGGAGGGATATCATTGCAGATAAATGAATGCAAAACATCCTCGGACTGAAAGGACTGTGCTCTGTCCTCCTCTTTCACTGCTTATCACAAACATGATTTTTACCATAGATATTAAATGTATGCTTTATTTCTGTAATGTATTTCAGAAATCATATAAACTCCACTAAAAAAAAAAATCACAAGATGCATGTTAATAAAAGCGTTAATATTGAAAGTACTACTAAAACTGTAGAAATGCTATAATATTTATGAGGAAACTTCAGCATAGATAAAAAGATACTGCCAAATTGACTAGCTGCCTATTTGCCTCAGTTTTTTGCTTCTGCCTGTTATTATCCTGATCCTGGCTCATGTATGACCCAGCAACCTGCAAAAGCTGGACCTAAACAAAGAGAAGTGGATTTTTGCTGGGAATAGAGATGCAGAATTCCTCTCTTTTATTGTGTTTTTTTGTTTGTTGCTTTGCTTTTGTTTGTTTGTTTTTGGTTTGGTTTGGTTTTTTTTCAGGGGTGGGGGTATTTGTTGTTTTTTTGTTAGGTTTGGAGTTGGGGGGGGCATTGTTTGGTTGTTTTCATTTGGTTTGGGTAATTTTTGTTTGTTTGTTTTTCCTTAGCAAATATCTATAAAGCAGTTGGATGAAATACGCTTCTGGCCATGAGTGCAAGTAAACTAATTTCCTGGCATTACAGTAAAACCACTTATCTCATCTACCACCTATCATTATCAATTACTGTGTTACAAATCCTAGAACAAACAAAAGGCCAGGAATGTGGAAAACCAGGTTATGGGGCTTCTCAGACATTTTGCTATGGCCTTTTCATTAAGTCCAAACATAATTACAGGTATTAGCAACAAAGACAGACGTGGTAAATCTGATAAATGAAATAACACAATTAATGGTCCATCATGATTTGTGATGGCATTGCCCAAGAAACAGGGATCAGATATGTATGCTAGAGCAAAGTGTCTACTTTGGGTGGCTGCCTGTTTGGGACACTGAACACCACTATTGGGGCCATCCATCCAGGTGGAATTTTTTGCCTATGGTGTATAGGAAAGAGACTGCAAAGGAAATGTGATCTCTACAGGAATGACTGCACCTACTGAAAGCATTTGTCTTGAACCATTCTACTTTCTTTCCCGAATGCTGTGGCAAAACTGATTTTTACTATAATTATAAATCTTCAAAGTTTAATCTTATAGACAGCCAACCTGGCAAGAAAACTGACTTTGCCACTGCTATTATCTACCAGAAAGGTCAACAATTTTATTTTAATAAAACAATCTCAATGAGCCGAACTTTCATTTTTTGTTCACTCCTGCAAGCACAAACCTGACAAAAGTCAATGAGGGCTGAGTTAGAATTTTGGTCTCTGGGCCAACATTAACAATTTTAACAGTAGGTGAATTTAATCTCTGATGCAATTCCACCTATCTCAGTTGACAGCACTCAAATTGTACCATTTATTTCAAAAGCATTTAAGTAGTTTTACTTTTGAGAAATGTGCATAAATCAACTGATAAATTCATCCTGGAAACTGGAATATTTGCAAAGGAAGGGAGCCTTAATTGTGACGTTAAATTCTATAGATCTGATTTGTAGCTTCACTATGCCCCTCTTAGATCAGGAAAGAGCTGATTTAACACAGCTGAAAACCATACCTGTCTGCTTACAAAATATACACATGGCTAAAACATTTTATAATTACTAAAATGTGACTGGTGCTTTAAATTCATGGTTACAAATGGGTTTCTGATGCAAAATGGCCTACGCCACCCTATTTTGTGTTCAAATTAAAAGTTTTTACAAGCTTAATGAACGAATGTATGCAAATAAATGTCCGTGTCTTTATACAAATATGGAGCTTCATGAGAAAAATCCAAGGGCTAGGCTAGATCCAAGGGAAAATATGCCTGATAAAACCTACATGGAGATTTATGTGTTTCCAGAGAACACACTGAAAAAATCCAGAAAGGTCTTTGCTTATTTTGACTTTTTGCCTGGTTTGAGGGTTTGTTATAAATCTAAAAGTTGAACTGAAAGATTAGAAACCTTGGTGAACCTAGACTGTTTTCAGCAAGGCAGGATTTGAGGCTTAGGCTCATTAAGGAATGTCAATCTGAAGCTACAGTCAATCTTTAGAAAATTGTTTTTCCTCTTTGAGGTTTAGCTGGCCTCTCCTAAAAGAAGTACCCTGGATACAAAAAATCAGAGAAAATAAAGCAACATCTATAACTGAGATTATTTTAAAGATTTAAACACATATTCTCCCCCATTAGAAAAAAATGCAGAAAAAAATGAAAGAAGTGTGGGGTTTTTTTTCCTGTCTTACACATGTTTCCAAAAATCCCTTCATGATATACCAAGTAAATATCTAGGGTTATTTTACCCAGTCATAAAGCTTGGTAAAACACCATAGGGCCGTTCAAGTCCACAGGGCATGTAAAAAATAATTCAAAGACCAACCCTGATTATTTTTTTTCTTTGTCATGCTTCAGACTGAATAAAATGGGGCTTTTCTTTCTACAGCAGTCTTTTCCATTTTCTTCTGGTTTGTTTTTTGATTTCAGTGATGAGGAATGCGTCAAGGGATAGATGAATTCATCTCCAATACCATATGTGTACATGTGAGTACTCCAGCATGTTCAAGAAAACAAGGTTTTCATAACTACCATACCGACTGATAAAGGCACTTTTTTTCTCGGTTGTCCTGTAAATGCTCTCTTTCATAAGTCCTGAAGGCTCTGCGCAAGACACTGGAATTCCCATCTGTACAATGCACGCTTTCATCTGTGTGATCATTAACACATGTCGAATACGGTTCTGAAAGTTTGTTTAAAAGCCACGGCCGTGGGACATCATGTGACCACTGAATCATTTTCTTCCAGCTGAGGGTACATTTTATCTTGCCAGACATTTTCATAGTTTGTGCAAGCAGTTCCTGAAGACTGATTCAGCTGCTCATGATGTGGCTGTCTGCTTGTCTGAGGGCAGGAGAAGGTTTAGGATTTCATATTCCTCTCCACACTGTGACTTTTAATGCTCTAACGTGTTTCCTGGTTGTTGAACATACGCCTGTTTGATAATTCCTGGCAAATGGTGTTTAGGAGCAGTTTGTTGATTAATTCTAAGACATATCATGATCGCCTTCAAAGAACACCTTAATAATTTTAAGTAAGCCGTAAGGAAAAGATCTTTTTTTTCCTTCCAAAATACATTTGCTGCAGCATTTTTCATATTAATGAAAAGAAAATTTTCATGGCATATTAGGAGAGCTTTTGGGGGTATGTAACGTTCTTATCTACCTCACATTTAATAGGATTTATTGCATACACCCTCCATTTAATGGGGTCAAATACACACAGAAAAGTCTGTTAACTAAATAAAACAAGTCAGGCAGCTGCAGGCTTCAAGTAACTAAATCAGTGTAACCAAAAATCTACTAGCGAACCACAGTTATTACTGAAAGTATTCTGCATTATTTTAGTGCTAGATCAGCACACATGCAATATGTTTAAGCTACCAAAGCACTGACAACCAGAGAATTAGGTTAATACAGTGAGCACCGTCACCCAAATACTGGCCTCACTCAGCCTGGTTTTTGTACTGGTAGGTCAGAATCCTACCCACCACTTGGACAGCCAAGCGACTATACCGCAGTGAGACACAGGTAAGAATCAGAAGGTGCAGGCACATTAAGTCTGCTATCAGAGTTACAGGGCTTGAATTTTCTTCTTATTTTGATTTCTTTTTTTTTTTCCTTGAGGGTTTTCCTGGTCAAGTTTACATGCAGGTTACTGAAAACTGCCCAATGTAAACTGTTTACTACAATCAGTACCAAAGCTGAGCCTAGACATACGTAGGCTTTCCTAAAATTGTACAACTCTTAAAAACTCTTCTAGACGTCAGAGACACAGAGAATCTACTAAGTGATCCAGCCCATTTCCCAGTCTCGCTCGTACGCTGGGTTTTTCTGTGGTTCACCCAATCTAGTTTCAGACTGTCTCAGGTGACGTGGCTTCCTCCGCTTCCTGCAAGAAACAATTCAGCCCTCTAACAGATCTTGCTGTCAGGATGTTTCCCCTGATATTCTGCATAATTCTTCCTCTCTTAATTTCATCCCATTAATGCAAGTTATACTCCCTTTCCCTTAATTTATATCATTGTTTTTCAAAGGAAACATAACAAAAGTTTTAATGAAAAGGAAGCCTGCCTTATGTAAACAATAAAAATTTGTGTTAGAAACACTCACCTTACTTCTATGAACCAGGGAATTAATACAAGGAAAAGCAATATGGGCCCATAGTTCATGCTTTGTTGTGGTCAAACTGAACTCCAGCAATAAAGTTGCAAACCCTTCACTAATTCCACTACCTATTATTCAAGTAGGCTATAAATCTGGTAAACCTTTTCCATTGGCCAACCTTACTTACTAATCAAGTTTAATTAGCAATTTATGTAAGGGCTCAATTCCAAGGTCTTTGAAGTCAGTGGGACTCTTTCCATCAGTTTCACTGAGATCTGGATGACGCCTATATTACACATGAAACCACCACTGCGTTTAATAGTATGCTAGCAGCACAGAGGTAAATAATGTGGGAATATCAAGAAAATGCTTTTTCACAATACCATTTATATATTTTACATGTTTAAAAGTGTCTTACATGAAATCATCTGCTCCCTACATTTTTAGAGCAAGACAATTTTGCAAACCCTCTCAATTTTCACTTTAAAATTATTGAAGCTGTAACAGCACGCCAAGTGAAGTATCAATTTCTTTGACAAAGAATTTGTTTTCCATGTGGTTTCAGTAACAAAAAGCTTTAACCTGTTTACGGCACTTATAAAAGCAGTAACATGAGCACCTCTCCCCAGTATTACTAGATCAATTAAAGATAAGGTTTCACAGCCCAGGTGTTATCACTTTCTTCTCATTCTATAGTTATCTGGTCAGTTGAATTTCACAGAACAAATTTTCCTATGGGAGCATAGACGAAAGTGTTAATAGCAGTTGCATTCTACATCTCTTGCGTGAAGCTCAGAGGTGTTAAACGCATTCCAGCATATGCTCTTGACCAACCCTGTGCTCTGCCTCTCACATATAGTTTAGTGTCTTTTATTTTGATAAATGACTTGGTATTCTGAAGGGTGGTCAATTTTTGTCCAAGCAAAACAGGCTGATGTATTGGCAATGAGATAACATCTCACAGCTTTGCTCAGTGATGTATGCTAAACCTTCTAAGCAAGGCATGAATGCATATATACCCATAATCTAACATATGGACTTCATCTCTTTCCCTCTCCTAGGCACTCTCTCTCCCCTTAGCTATGTGCAGGCAAAACTCCCATGTTCGTGCTAAATTGTTGCTGGTCCAGTTAAAGTAAACAAAGTAGAGATAATGCTGCTTTTCTTTCCAGCCAGAAATGCTGGTTTCCTGCTTAAATGCATACCTTTGATGGTGGTTCACTGGCTGAACTTGCCTTAGGTAAAAGAAACATAATTATGCGATTTTCAACTGGAATATTTTTGCCCTTAAAGAGAGAGGGAAACTGAGCTCTAATCCAATCTCCCAAGGAGTGTCCATTTGTTAAATTAAAACAATTTTATTGCTCTAAGTTCATTCCTATTTAAAAAATAAAATATTTTGTCTAGAGTTTACATGAAGCCAACAAGCAGCAATCCAGTGGAGCCCTGTATGGGCTTCATATTGGGCCAGCGAGTCAGATGTTTTTGGAATAAAATATATTACATTTACAAATCACACGTACAGAAGGATTATGGTATTTATATGAGAGAGACAAATCTTAATAAGACATGAAGTACAAACAAGTCTGTATTATTTCTACGTTTCCATTTTCCAAGGTGGAAGAGGGCAGCGCTGTCTCCTTATCACACTGGTGATCTGAGAAGTCAGTTTCTCAGAGTTGAAAGGAGTGAAGCTGAAAGGCTTGCAACATGTCATATTTAATGGAAGTGACTGAACTAGTTGCTGTGAAAGTACGATGTCACAGCCTCATAAAACAAGATGTGAAGCAAGGCTATGTTCACTATGAAAATTTCTCTTTACACAATATAATTACGATGCCGAATCTATTACAAGTACTAGCTAATAGACAAAATTTGAGACATTGTATTTCTCATAGTTAAGGGGTCCATGATGTTTTACTGTCAATGCAAATGAGCTGTTTTCTCCTCATGCCATCACCTAGCCTGCAGAACAACAGAACTTCACCCAGAGAGCAGCTGGGAAACAGCCTTTTGCCTGAAGCTCCTGCAAAAGTACCTAGACAATATGGAACAGGCTAATAAAACTTTCTCGTATTTTCCCCAGCCATGCCTTTTCTGATCTTTTTAGTGCTTGGGAATGTTCTGATGCAACTTTTTATGGCTCAGCCCTTCCCCCACTGGGCAGCAATAATCAGCAGTACTTAGGAAATCCACTTTTCTAGACCATTATGGAAAGCAGCAGTAAATTTGTGTTTCTCATCAGGATTTAGCATGGAGCTGGTCGTGTGTCAAAGGCAGGGGATGCACTAGAAACGCACTGTGCTGTCGTTCCCTTAGGGCTCATCTACTTTCACCAGAACAAAGGCTCAGATAGACCAGAGGTTTCCCTCCAATGGAGGAACGATTTCCCTGGCATTCATGGCGATGCTGTTGCTGAAAGAAGAGCCAGGTATTGGGCTGAGGTTGGTTTTAAGCCTGTGTTGATCCACCACAGGTGAGCTACTGTTCATTAGGAGACTGTTACCCTCTCCTCTCGGAGACCACTGCTGACAGACATTGGTGCAACCCTACCTCTCTTCCATCTAAAAATGAGTCCCAACCCAAAAGCTGGACCCTACTTTCATTTCACACTGCCAGGGGTTCCCAGTTAAAAATGTTCCAAAGCTGCGAAGTCATGATGTTTCTCTGCAGCAGTTTTCCAAGCCTGCACAGATTATAACAACCTCATCTCAGCCGCAGGGTATCTTCACCGACATCAGCAAATTTGGCTCAATATCCTCCAATAGATGGGCAATTTGTTTTCATAATAAACAATACCGCACGTCACAAGAAAAGCAGCATAGCTGCCAAAATATCTTCAGTCCTTTTAAGAAAAGAAACAGACCCTGCTACAATCAAAGGATTTTGTTTTCGTTTTGGTGAAGTGGAATATTGCATTCTCTCACAGGGTTTCTGTCTCTGATAGCATCAGTCTTTTGGCATTAAGGATGGGTTTACATAAAGGCACTTCAGAACACAAAAAAATTACAAGGAAGATTTCAAGCAAAACACAAATGAGAAAACTATCAGAAAATACTTATATCACTTTGTGAAGGATTCCCATTATTAAAACTACTGCTTGTTTGCTGTCCATTTCTTTGAGTTACTATTACCATTTTAATTTCTCAGCCTTTCTACAGAGGAAGCAAAAAAGTTTCTTTTTCTGAATGAGCATTAAATATATAACAAATTTATGATGAATACAGCAAGCAAAGCAAATAATGAATAGAAAATGAACTTGTTTAAAGGAAAGTATGAGTATTTCTTAGGTGGCAAAGCTCATGTAACCCTCAGAAGAACACTTCAGACAGATGTAGTTTAATGGTGGGGCCTTTCTTGACTCTACATTCAAAGTAAATAGCACCCATAAACAGCTGCTATTCACCAAACATAGCAGGACTGGATTTAGATGCATATCCATGGACATTTCCACAGCTTCTGCTCTGCCCTCTTCTTAAACAAGTAAGAGAGAACAGAGAACACACTGTCTAGAGAACTACAATTTGGTATTCAAAAATATCTGCAAGCACCAGCTGTGCCATGCCCCCAGAACACCTTCCAGTTAGGCTTTTGAGAGAGAACTTAGCAGCATTAATTCTGAATTTGCACTTTGTGCCTGAAAGTCAGTAAACAGCATGGCATATATATGGATGTTTAACTGCCAAGGACGTATTATTTTGCTTTTAGATTTTATTCCTATAGGCTTGGTTTGTTCTGAGACCTCATAAAAAAGCTCAGGTCCATTCAAAATGAAAGTGTAGCTGAGACAGTTCTTTTCTGAAATAAACATCCTGTATTATCCTACAGTCATAACATTTTAAATATGTTTCAAATTACATACAAAACACAAATGAGTCTCTTGAATTTGGAATCAGTTTGGTAGTTTGGAGTCTAGCAGAAAGGTCTGATATTTTCTTAAGTATAACTTCTCTATTCTAATGCTGCTCTTTCCTGGCTCTTAACAACCCAGAGGCTCTTACTATTATGGTGCAGGACGTCCTGTCAGTGGTTTCAGAGGAATGTGAGAAGGACATATTCCAATGTGTCTGTGATGCTCAGGACAACTTTCTTTGAACTGAGACCTGGGCTGTCGTTGTAGGCAGCTAATATGTTTCAGGAGTCATCTTTTCCTGTAACATTTACTCAGTATGCAATGGGTCTTGTTCATTCATGAGAAAGAAGCCACAAAGCTGAAAGTATGGAAATACAATCTGAAAATGTATGTTCTTTCGTTTCTGCCTTAACAATCAAATGCCTGGCAGTCGGGGTAAAACAATAGCGAGAAATCTTTACGTGTATTTAAAGAAAACTGAGTTAAGTTAAAGCTTCAGACTTCACTGGGTTTTGAGCCACTGCGTTAGTGAGAAGGCAGAAGGACCTGAATGGAAGGCAAAAGCAGCAAATACCTGTCAAAGACACAAAATGGAGAGCTGCTATTTGAAAAAGGGCAAGCTTGATATGCATATTAGGTGAAGGTAAATGACATTTGCTGCACCCATACAAATCACTTCAGTGTCACAGAAAGGTACTCAAGGTAGTTTTAAACTAGCTAACTTTGATCACTATAGATCATTCACTGCAATACAGTGCATCGCACAGATGCATTGTCTCTGCTTTTCAGAGTTCCCTGATGTCCCACTGGCTTGGTTCTGCCCCACGCCATCTAAAGTGAGCTGACCTACATTGGACTGCAGCTGCCTTTGCGTCCACTCTGGTATCTCATAATACAAAAATTGCTGCAGGCTTTCAGTTCACTTTCATAGCTGAAGAATCTTACCTGAAACTTAAATCTGCTCAGAAAATTCCACATAACAACTGGAATCAATTAATCCAGTCATTCATGCACATAAAAGATACTGGGGAAAAAAATGTGGTTTTAAGAAGAGTAGGCATACAAAGGAAGTGGGAAAGGCAATACCACATATCACAGATAGCAAAAGGGTACTATTTATAGCCTAACTTGAGATCAAGAATATCAATTAATAAGAATGCTAAGAAGCTATCACTTCTTTAATTTAAGTCTTTGACAACTGAGGAAACGAGATAGATGTAAGAGGGTTCCTTTAGAGCTATTAGCTGTTTGAATTGATTATTAAGAGAGCAGAGGGACCTTATCACTGCTAACATGTTTTCAATCACTAAACTCTCACTGACCTCAATAGCAGTAAAATGAGGCTTCAAGAGATAACAGAAAATACCTATAAGACTTGACCATGATTCACACTGAGGCAAGACCTTTCCAGTGTTTCCAGCAGTATATAAAGAAATACATGAAATACTTGTCTCTGTTTGGCTGTCAGGGTGATATAAATGAAACTGGCCACTACATACCTTGATTATATTACCCTAAATGTCGTGGATCACTTTGAATAACTGGTAGATGCAGTCATTTCTTTCACTCTCCAAGCTGTTTGATATTACCACTCATTTTTCTACTGAAGAACATCAGCTGTATTTTAAAGCCAGTGTGGGGTGAAGTGAGGTTAAAGATGCCCACTGGTTGTTCTTTCTGTGGTCCTCCATTCAATAAAACAATAGTGGAACTTTACGCAATGGAACATCTCTGTCCAAAACAGAAAAAGCAAGTGAGAAAAGCCTGGCTGGAGTTTAGAGAACCACAGAGGGAATTTAACTAATTGCATGATATAGCCGTTAATGTTATCCATTTGAGTCTGTATTGTAAAATAAACACTTTATGAAGTTATCGTTCTGAGCTTTAGTTTTTCAAAAAAATGAACATTCTGCAAGTAAGGGATCTGAAACATTTACAGTATTTGCCAATAGTTTGAACAACACTAACACCAAATGCAAAGTTGATCAGGAGAACAACTTTGCACGTGTTTTCTGCATACAAATAAATGGTAGTGTGGAAGTAGGGGAATTTCAAGAAATGTACGCTTAGCTTTATAAGAAGAAGAAACCAGACTTTTTTGTTAAAATCTCTATAGTAATAACTGTATGGATTACATACACAGTGTAAGCAGTGTAGATTGTATTTCAAGGATCACATTTTGTAATACCTAGCTACATTTAAAATATACGGCTACAACCACGTATTTGTTGCATGCACCAACAACCATTTTGCACATGCACAGATTAGAACAACATGCACTTGAAAACTCGCAACACTTTAGTCCAGAATGTTATTTTTCTTTTGTATTTTTTGTTTGCTCATGGACTTTATGCCATCTTTCCTTTCCCCACTCCCAACAGTAGTAACTCCAAACATGGATGCTTCACAAGAGAGAAAAGAAATACGGCTGGTTAAAGGAACAGGGTATGCTTACAATAGAAAAAAGATTACATTTATGCATCTAACTAGGAACTCAAGAGAGCTTGGCTGCATGCATACAAAACTGAATTTAGCCAATTAATTATAGTAACAAATTTGCATCAGGCATAATCAAGTTTCTAGTAGTTTCCACACAGCAAGTTCTGTTGTGCAGAATTTTAATTTAAAAAATGTTTCAAAAATATCAGTCACAACGTTTCCAAAGAAAGTGTCATCAACAGGCCAAGTTATTGATAATTTGATAACAAAAATCACCCTGAGAACACTTGCTAGCAGCAGATATTCCAACTTCTCCAAACTTCTACCTCTATTGTTACTAATATTGCGTACCTGTCTCTGTATGATTGTCTGCTGTAAGCAGATACAAGCAGACACTTTATATCTTATTTTAATTCATTGATAATAGTGAAACCCCAGTTAAAATTTTTATGCATAACTGAGTTTACAGTACTGAAGAATTTTAAGTGGAAAGCACCAACCATGATTATTACAGCATGGTAATCTAAACTCAGCTATTAATGAATCTGCTTTTAATGTAAGCTTTAAGACTGAAGTAATTTACTGCAAAGCAATATAATGAAAAGGTATATAGATATAAAACCCCTACAGTTATGTGATAATCAGATTTCATTTCCTTTATACATTTCAGGGTTCTGAATATTTTCTTTTTCTGCAATAAAAAGTAAGAAATTCTCTATGCTGCTCTTGAAATTAAACTAG
Source organism: Pampusana beccarii (assembly GCA_013399365.1). Taxonomy (NCBI): domain Eukaryota; kingdom Metazoa; phylum Chordata; class Aves; order Columbiformes; family Columbidae; genus Pampusana; species Pampusana beccarii. The sequence continues at coordinate 1,250,133 of VWYH01001802.1, forward strand.
GAAAAATTAGTTACAATTGTGCAAACCTTTTTGTCTTGATAACACAAAAGCATTAAACTCTACTTTAGCCTTTACCAAGAACTGACTTAGAGGGGACAAAACAGAGTGTTTAAAGATGTTGCTGGGTTTTTTTTCATTTGTTTTAATAATCACTCCCTAAGTCAAAATATTTATGTGAAACACTTATATTTCAACAAAACATATTTAATTTACATATAGTTCTGTGCTCTTTTTTTGTTGTTAAATGTTATCTTTTATGACTTTCACTAAATAAATTTAGTACATAAGGTAACTTCATCCAAATATTTTATGAAAGTTATTGCATATCATTTAACCAACTTTTAAACAGACTAACCTGGCCACAGCAAAAAACTATAATATTTTAACTCACATATTTTTGGTTTCAGTGAGGTAATAATTCAATTCATAGGTAACTCTAAAGCTCTGGTTTAAATAAAAGGGAAGTGTTTATCAATTCGCAATCTTTTGAACCTGAGAGATTATACAAGTTAGCTGTGTAACACTGATGAAACCTGTTTTAAAGCTTAGTGTTTAAAGTTAAGCTCCTAAAATTAAGGACCCCAATAGAGCAGCTCCGCTGGCTGTTGTGCTCACCTGCCTCTTGCTACCAGTGTTCTGCTGGCAAAGCAAAGAAAGGCTGAAACTGGTTGTTGTGGGCAACAGGCGTATTTCAAAAGAAATCGGTGACTTCCACTCTAGAATCAAGGTACATTAAGCAGCTATTCAGGACAGACTTCACCCTAACAAGACTGCTTTTAAAAAAAAGCAAATCAAACTGGGGGTGGGGAGAAGCTGCTGAGTTACTGTGCAGTCAATGTACACATGTTTGGTTAGGTGGCTACAACCGCTTCACAACCACCTTATTAGAAACCATATTTTAGCAGAATATTCTTTTAAATCAAAGGAACATACCAAGTATATTTTAAATCATATAAAATAAATCTTTAACAAGACAGCTTTACAAATCAGAGATTACATGCTTTCAGTTCCCCTGAGGAACAGAAATAATCAAAATTATGATGTACACATAAGTAAAAGCTGTTCTGTGCCAAGAATTTTAATCGACAAACAGTTATGTCAAGACAGCAAAAGACAGCTGTGTAAGCTAAAATAAATGAGATCATTTTCATGGGAAAATAGCAGGGACTCCTTCAGCAATTGCAGTGTTATTTTGTAGGTTGATACACCAGTCGCTAATGGGATTTGGGCAGGTGAGGCATTGCTCAGAATTGTTTGGAAGCTTTAATAGTTTATTTTCAGTTAAGCATGAGCAACAACAGCCATGTCAGCTTTTAAATACACATTTTGCTAGAAGAAATTAAATAATCAAGAACTGGAACCATGATGCTGTTTGGAGTACTGATCCCCTTTTCTGCATTGAGCTCTGAGCCATGAGCTTGAAAAAGCCATTGCTCACCCCACTTGCAGGCACCTCTGGAAGTCTTAGACTTGCTGACAAAAGACAGGGAAATCTAACCTCCAGAAAGAATTTGTCCCAATGACCCACCTAGATCATTTACAGAGGATAAACCTATGTATGTGCGAATGCAGGATACCCAAAGCTTGTGGAACACCTCATTCAACCAGCCAGCCAAAATGCGCATCTAGGTCCCTGGAAAACAACCGTTGATATAACCTGGATCACAATAAAACCACTAAATTTAAGCAGAGCAAATTGCTTTATTCTGCTGAAATTAAGCACAGCCCTTAAAGGAAACCTGCTTGGCTCCCTCTGGGTACATCAGAATTCCTCAACAAATGACTCAAGGGCCGTTTTGCAGTTTTCAGACAAGTGGCGTTTGGACACCTTTTAATGCCAGATGCAGCCGTGCTGCTCTGGGAACAGCAGGTTCATCCCAGCTGTTAGAAAGTGAGGCCTGAGAAAGGATGAGCAGCAGCAGGATGGAGACTGCCATGCATAAAAATGCTGTCCATCCTCTCACTGACTTTCTCTCCTAAGCAATTAGGAAAACTCAAGTAATATTGCAGGAAATAATTGGAAATTAACAGGTACCTGCACTATGCCTAACTGGAAATCTGCAAAGTAAAACTCACCTTCCTGAAGCGAGAGACACTTGATTTAGCATCCATGGGGAATGGAGTAATAGATAAGTTGTTCTGGCCCTCTGCATTTTGTCTTCAGTGTGCAGCCCTATCCCTGATAGAAGCCCTTAACTCAATTCTTGTACACAGAGTTCACTGGTGTAGAAACAGCATATTCTGGAGAAACCTGCTGCTTATCCCATAGTGAAAAACAGGCATTAATATCAACATATTTCATTGTAATTCTCCATCTGACCATACATCTTAGTTTTTTTTCAAGTGGTTATCAGCAGCCTGCCTCCTCTCTCCTTTCAAGGATGGCATGATGAAATGTGAGAAGACACAGTATCATCAGAAATCGTTTTGCAAGCCTTGACATCAGTTTATGACTATTGCTAGAGTGAAAAAAAGTGCGAGTTCTCTTGAATTTCAAAAACAGCATCTGCTGCATCAAAATATCTGACTAAAGAACACTCTGTTTTATACCCAAGGACAACACATGTCTACCATTTCGTTCAGCTCTGGTTTAACACAGAGTAATGCTACCTCTACCAAAATACAATGACTGAATGACCTCTATCAATGTTTCCCATTTTAAAGCTTAGGATTAATGCAGCATTGTGAAATTTAGCAATCTAGAAATCCTCTTCAAATCAAGAAAGCAAAGCTTCTTTCTCAAAAACAACAAAACAGAACCACAAGAACATTTCTGTGCATTTTTTCCCCCTCTTTCCTTACTATCCAGTGACACTGGCTATCTTGTTAAAAGTGTTTGTCTTTTAGCTTCTGTACTGAATGAACTGAAGCACAAGAATCTCAAAATGAAGATTTTTTATGGTGGCTATGGGCATAGATTTGCGTATGCAATTTACCTCATATCTCTGCCAAGCGACATGTTTTCCCCCGCTGGTTTAGTTTTGACTGCCATGTGTGGGTGTGCAGAAAATTTTGTTGCAGCAACTATATCTCTTTTCCTGCATCTAAAGGAACCTCAAAAACTGAGCTTACATGTTTCTGAAACTCCAAGTAACAGCTGGGCACAACAACTGATGCCATTGGAGAGGAGCTACGTAGATTATAAGCTGAAAAGAGAAAAATGTGTGTGAGGGAAATTCAGAATTTAGGTAATATGTGTTTAGGGCAAACAACACTCAAATTCATAAATGTATCATCAATATTTGTTGGTCCTTCATTTAAGTCAGGATGATTTTTAGATATGCTGAGCTATTACCTTAGTTTAATCTCTTTAAAGAAAAATGTCAAAAATCACAAACCTACCAGAATTTCAAATCTAATCTTTCTATAGAATTGAAAAAACTGATTCCTTAATTTACGATCAGAGGTCTTACCAAGCTTACAGACCAACATCTGGGTATCAAAACCTCAATGAAGGGCACAAATAATCTACAAAGGTGCTGTCTTTAATCTAGACAATGCAGCAACAGTGGTTCGCAAATCTGGTTTTGATTTGAAAGTAATTTTGAATCTCTATGGCTTATTTCATACATAAATACTTAAATATGATCCTTCTCCTATGTGGCTTCTTGTAAAGAATAACAGTATTTAGAAAGACTGTGGAATACAGCCCATTTTCCAGGCAGTGGAAGATCACTCCACTTCAGTGCACTAGACTCGGCTTTGCTCAGAATCACCTTAATAGCTCCAAACAATGTGATTTATACTTTTCCCTAAGTAGACTGTTCCACAGCCAAGTTTATCACACTGTAAGGAGCACGTGTGTGTGTGTGTGTGTGTGTGTGTGTGTGTGTGTGTGTGTATCTTCAACATACATTTACTCCGTATTTCACTCTACCTCATTGCTTTTGTCCAAAAGTTTCCAGCTAAACAATTTTGAATTTGGCCCAGGAAATCGCAACTAAATAAGTCAATGGAGCTATGACAATTGTTGGAAAGATCTTCTCCAGATGTTTAAACCCTTAATTTTTACTAACTAAAGTGGTACTAAATTGCATACATTTAGCTTTTTAGACTTCAGAAATCAATGCCTAGAGCCCTAATAATGTTAGTTATATCCCTTCCAGCGTGGCAGTGCCTTTGTTGCAGGATGCCATCCAGAACCCCGGTACTGGCTCATCATAGTGATTTTTGCTTTTGCAACGAGTGGCACAAAACTGTGTCATTCTTTTTTTATCCATGCTGTTTCACAAATTCATGTCCATTTGGCATAAGCTGACATAACCTGGTCTCTCTTAGTACTGTGTAATGCCCAGAATAATTTTCCCGTAGAGAACAAAATATTTCAGGATAGCTTCTCAGTTCTTAGGTTTTGATTGTTTGTTTTATAAAAGAATAACCTACTGCTAATTCTTTCCCAGCTTTCCTTTCCACCACGACATCTTTTTTTTTTTAATGCCATTCTCTAGATTGAGCTTCAGCCTTGTAGCAATTTAGTGGCTGTTAATTTACTGAGTGGCTAAATCCTTTTTTTCCAAGTCGGGAACAAAGATAACAAGTGCAACACGTCCTAGCACTTACTGTAATACCACTACTGTATGACTTCACTTACCATTCTCTAGGTATATTTAACACAGTTTCATTTCTCATTCTCATAATTTATTCTTTTACCTAGGTTTTATCCTGCTTATGTTTTATCTGAATAAAGTGAAATCAACTTTTTGCATACTATATCACGAAGTAGTTCCCAGTGAAGTATCAAAGCTGTGTATTTATAGCACATTGCTTTCAGCCATTGTGTAAAAAATATGTTTTTTCGAACTTGTCCCTGTCCACAGCACCCCCCAAAAAACCTTGTGCTCCAGTGATTTAGGTCAAGGCAAGTCTGGACAAACAGGAATGGTGGAAAAAGAAACTGAGAAATGACTGCAGCAAGGAGAGGACAAGACCACCTCTTTCAGCATGAAGATGGATCAAAGTGGTCATGTAGCTGTAGGGCTATAGCTCCTACTGAAATACATTTGAAAAAAGAAATCTGAAATATTACTTTTTTCATTTGTTTGTTTTCACACTGCGTATAAAATATGTCAGTAGTTAAAGGATTTAATATGATAAAAGGGTAACATGAGAATTGTCACGCTGGATCTGGCTAATGGCCCTTTTGGAACAATATGTCTACAGGCATTGATATAAAATTGAGTCTGAACTCGAAGCCTTACTTAGAAAAGAAAATTTTTAAAAAGAGTGGTAAAATCTGGTTTCTTCTATGCCTTCATTTAAACTGACTAAAGATAAAATTAACCTCTTAGCCAAGCTGCTCTCCCACTCCTGCTAAAACCTTCTTCTGAATATACACAATGACGTAAATACCTTAGTGGCAACTCTATGAAAACTACTGCTGGTACTGATCAGTATTGGCTGAGCTGTAGCTTCTTTGAAGAAGTTAAAATCAAAATTGAGAAGAAAAACCCTACAAAAATCCAGAATTCATGGACCATGTACTTCGCAGACAAAGCACTTGAGAGCTCACATGCCAGAGAAATTTCTACATTTTCAAATGTAATTGGAATTGAGTAAAACAAAGTGTTATATTTGCAGGCGTATGTCTCTAAGGTCTTTGTAAATTTAAGTCTTTTGAGAAAGTGTAAAATTTTTATAGAAACAGGAGATCTATATTGTGCTTAGTCTAGTGTGCATTTGTCAGTATATCACCCTGCAGATTATCACATACTGCTATTGATTATTTCATGTAGATCACAACATGGGGGAGATCTGGCTGAGAGTTCTTTTCTCTAAGAAACTTGATGAAAGTAGGAAACAAAGGAGGCATTTTAAGCTGAAACAGATGTCTGACATTTCTTAGTAAGGCTAGTTCTTGGTTGATCTGCTCTGCTAAAAGGCTAGGAAACAGCACGGAGGCCTGAAAAATGTAGGAATTAATTTTATGTGGATTTTCATTACTTCTTTGACTTCTTCAGAGCAGAAGAGTTTCATTCTCTCTTGATTACATTCTTGGAGCAATACATCACATTCTTCATTATTAATGGCAACATTATTCTTACTATGTTCAAGGTGACTTAAAAGTGTTACAAAATTAATTTTTTCAATATCCATTTTAAGCTCAGTTTTGACAAATGGTAGTCATCCTTCCTTGTAAAAGTCCCTACTGAACCAATCAGAGAAACTCTCTTTCTTACAGAGAGGTTTCTTATAGAAATCATGGGAATACACATAAAATCAAAGTTTTCCACAGAAAAATATTTCTTGGAACAATTTTTCCCCCCCAATGCAGCATGTTTTCTGTCCTTTTGTACTTTGGTGGTTCATCATGATATGTACCTTCTTACACACCACCACTGTACTTCTGGGTGACACAGAGCTGAACTGGGCAAAATGAAATATTTTGATATTTCTACATTAATATTATGTTCTTATTTCACTTGGTATGTCTTAGTTCAGAATAAAATTATAACAAATTATCAAGATTTTTCTGTGGAAAACATTTTTTCTTTTGTAAGATAAATTATTCTGAAAATTAGTAACACCATCAGCAAAACAAACAAATAAAAGAGGTAAAATCCTGCTGCCTATATGAAAATGGCAGTTTTTTGCCCTTTTTGCAACTTGACTAAAACAGGGTGGATTTCGTGAGAACAATGAAGGGAACTTCACTGCCAAATTTCAGTATATATCACCAAGCCACAGAAGATGCACAGCTGTTAAAAAAAATAAAATAAAATAAAAAAAAATGAGCACTGGCAAAACCACCTGTTCTTCGCCAACCCTTTTACTGGAAATGAATGACCCATTTTTGTGGAAACGTTAAAAAAAAAAATCAAACAAAAAAACAACAAAACACTAATTTGTTGAAGGAACAACCTATGGAAAAATTCAGCTTGAATTACTACAATGACCTGGCTAGAAACCACCAAAAACAGAGTGCTAAAGGCAGAAAGCATTAAGCAATGTTCAATGTCTCTCACACAGCTCTGAGTGAACATTCCTGCTCCCCCCAACTCGATGTGCTCCTCTGCTCTACAGCAGCAAATCCAGCTTGTGGGGGAGTCACTATATTCACACTCTCCTGCCAGGTCAGCATCACTATCTGCTTTGCAGGGAAGAGGAGATGAAGCTTAGTGTTGGCCCCAGTATCCTACTTTGCTCCCCAACATAACTTACCCAAGCATCTGTTTCAGAAAGTCATAGGAGTAACATAAAGCTGGACATACTCCAACTTATTTTTCAGAGAAATCAAAATATGTTTTCTTAAGAAAAGTCTGGAGAATATATTTTGGAGCTGTGGAACATTTGGAATATGTTTGAAGGCTCAAAGGGCCTTGATGCTGGGAACAATGAAATCACCATTTTTCTTTTTTTTAAAATTTCCTGATTCCTCCATTGATTAGAGAAAACAGTCTTTGGACAGTCTTTGTAAATAAGTAGGATTGCATTAGAGACGCTAAACTTCATCATCAATTTTTCTTCCTAACATAAAAAACTACAGGACTTGCTGGAAGAGCAGCTTGAGCAAAAATGGAAAGCAATACAGTGTTTTGATTAAAGATACTTCAGTAAAATAAAAACAAAACCACCACCAACAAAAAAATAACTAACAGCAATATTTTTGCATGTGCAGATTGAAATGGAAAAACAGGTCTCTGGAAAGTACTTGTTCAGAGCAAAAATTTTATATATTTTAAAGATCTAGTTATGTTAAATAAAGAGTTAATGTGAAATATAGAGCCCTTACTATTACAGGAAGAGTGAACACCAACCACTCAAGAAAAAGCTCTGTACCATGCTGCTGAGCCTGGGCCCAGCATGTGATGTTCTGATTACAGTAATTTTTCTTTTTACTCACAGGTTGCATAAAATGTTTTGAAAGCATTCATCCAAAGAGCAGCAGTTATAGCTGGGAGCTGCAGGCAGACTGTCCCTGTGCTTGCTATGGAAAGACTCATTTGACAGTTGTTGCTGAGACTACTCGTACATCTTGCTTTTTTCAAATGAATAATGATGTACAATTACATGAAAAACTATGTACTTTGTGTGCAGCAAAGAACAAAAACAAACAAAAAAAGCAACTGCCCTTCCCTAATCACACTATTGTCCTGAATATCCTTATTTAATTTGATAGTGACAATATGCAGACTCTGTGGTCGTTTGCATCACTTGACCCTTTTCATCCAAAAACATCCTCAACTATTATTATAACCATGTTTCCACTGTACAGGCCCAACATATCTTTAGGCATCTGCATAAATATAAAATCACTCCTCAAGTTTTGGAACCAATGTAGGCATTATTATACTTCTTTTTTTTTCCTACCAAAAGAAGACTGAAACATGCTCACCACATAAATATAGTCATAATATTCCAGTCTTGACTGGAGTTCACCACAAAAAAAAAAAAAAGAAAAAAAAAAATTGATAGTATGCTTAAATTTTCCATAGCTCTAAATGGTTTAAGTGTGGAAGTATATTATATTGAATAAGCATCCTTCATTGGGTATTAGTTTTGTTTAAATCCCTTGAAATGTGACTATTTGTCTAAACTGGATGTGAATTTTTTGTTTTGTACCTTCAATAACACATGTGTTATTGCAGATAAAAATAGCCACTCCAAGTTACTTGACAGTTATAACTAATCTTTAAATACTATTTCACCCATTAGTTAACAAAATACTGCAGAATTCTCTCTGAAAAGCATACCTCTTCATGATTTATTTTTTTTAAATTCATTTATTTTGCTAGAAAACATCATGTGGTTGAAATTAAAGAAGGAAAAGACAGTTTTAATTAACGTCTTCTTTGGGAACAAAGTTCCTGAAGTTGCTGAAATGATCCATTTTGACAGTTTCAAAACAAAAAAAAAAATCCCAATTGTATGTTTGAAATGATTTTTCAATCTGAAATTTAAGACACAAAAAATATTATGTCCAATGCAAATGAAATGTTTGGATTACTCAAAAGCAAAATATTTTTTTTCACATTGCTGGCTCACTGAAATTTTACACTTTTTGTACTGATTTGAAACATAAGACAAATTCCAAAACTTTTTTTATACATCTAAATCTATACATGCATATATAAATATATCCCTCTATCAAGACATGGGAACATGCATCTGCAAATGCAAGTTAAGATGGAGAAATAAATATATCTACATATAGAGCAGAAGGGTATGCTTTGAAATCTAACGGGCTATTTGAGAGTAAGGCTGGCAATCCAACATAATCCCTAAAATATACATGCTTTCTGCATTCAGGTGTAACAATGTAACTCATAGATCAATTGTATTTTACCTCTAAAAAATAAAATCTAAATCAATATAATAATGCCTTTCTTTGAAGGATGAAAGCAAATAAAGGGAACTTAAAGCTTTGAAAGGAATTCAAAGGAGAGCCCTAGTATACATCTTAGAATTTACATTAGAACCTCAAGACATGCTTAGGTTTCTGAAACGGGTTCAGCTGTAAATACAGATTTCTAGAGGAGCAGTCTAAAACTTCAAGGGCTGTTTTCTGGTATGAGAAATAACTGACAGATACTTTAAAGAGAAAATCTTAAGTGCTGATAAATTAGCTGATAAGACAAATAACTATAGACCGGCTTTAGGACAAAGCACAGGAAGTTGCTGGGCAGAACATGTAGGGGATTTTTACCAAAGAGCTTTCAAAACTTGAAAAACCTCTTAACTTTCTAAACATAATGAAACATTTTAAAAAACTGCGTTTTACCCCTGCCCTTACTCAGCACTCTTTAAAGATGTAACCGATAGCATCAGGCTAACTGTAGAGCACTCAGTTCAGCAGTAGGCTTGTATTATCCCGTCTTAAATATTCCACACAGCTGGAAGTTGTCAGCACAAGGAACAGGAACAAGGGGGCTGCAAACAGTCTCCTACAAGTACAGACATGCTGGCATTCTTCCAGGTTTATTTATTTTTAAGGTTGTGCTAAGGATGTTAAGGCTTTGATTCCATCATTTGTCCTGTTTTGTCCCACTTGCTGACATTGGATGATCCAGCTTTCAAACATACTGCCTTCAAAAGAAAAAAATATTTTGTTTATCTTTGTCCTACAATTGGTGTGCTGTAAAGCCCACACCCCTCAGGTCCCCCTGAATGCATCACTTAAGTTTTTGAAAGCAATGAAAACAGAATAAATTTTGATCTTACAGACTGGTTGGGGACAGGAGAGGTAGGGGGCGGGGGAGAAGCAAATAATTGCTTCAAAAATATTTCCTGAAAATCATTCCTCACAATTTTCATTTCCTTGTAGTAACTTACAGATGTGACTGGTCTAGAATACCAACATTCTTCATCACGATCCAAAATCCACTTGGATTCAAGTGCTAACGTTAAATTTAAAATTTGAAATGTTTATATGATAGTCCAGCTTCAAACATAGCCCCCCAAAAGGGAACATCTAAATGTAAAATTAAAAGAAAATTAAACATTTCTTTTACACTGATCTGCAATACAAAAGTCTGTACATAAAAAAGGGAAAATTCTTGCCCCAGAAAGAATCCTGTCAGTATTGGGTAACAATCATTTCGTGAGAGCTTTGCAAATGAAAATTGATTCAGGTTTTCAGTTTGTGCAATTTGCATTTTGTCAAATGCAACATATACTTCAGTCTCATATAGATAGAGGCTCCTTCATGCTGCTTTGGCACAGAAATAAAATATTCAAGTAAATTACACACAGTCAAAAAACAGAACACATCCCAGTCTGGAGGAAATTCTGACACTTGATTTTCAACCTTTCAATGAAAACTTATGTTCTTCTCACAGAGGCAAAGTCTGTAAAGAGACAGCTAGCTTTGCCTAGAGCTACTTCCACAGTTAGAAGAAAGCAGACGAGTATTTATCAAGTCTGCAAAACAATCAATAAACTGCAAGGAAAGGCCAAGTCCAAAAAATTTGGGCTTTAATCTCATCTTAACTATTCAACCAGTGTTCATCCACCGATGCAGCTTAATGAAGTGCTCTATTACTCGTCTCTTATCAACTTCTGCACTTAGACAAGCAGAACATCCATTTCACTAACAGCTGCAAGAGGTTCTGGCAGTCTCTGGCCTTGGGAGATGCTCAACAGATGTATCTGCCCCAGACAATAGATATCCCAATACGTCCAGTGTCACTGACTTCAGGAAAAATCAAGTAAAAGCCCAGGAAGCATTCCTTCGGGGCCATGCCTTGATAGAAATTCGTCAAATCCAAGTGTTTCAAATACAATGTTTAGGCTTTAAGAAATTATCATTTAGCCTTAAGGGCACTGGAAAGTTTCTAAACTATTCTAATATGCCATTTTTTATTTTAATGCTCTTTTCTGCTAGTGGAATAGTTAAAAGGATTTTTCTTTAACTAGAAATCGAACTCTCAGAAAGTAAAAATATAGTTTTATAGTGAAACTGAAACAGTTTTATTCAAAGCATTTAATAAGATTAGATGCATGTCAGTGCTTGATATAGAGTAGATGACAACATCCCATTTTATTAGAGCACCAGAGGATTTGGTGTAGAATGCTCTTCTGCCACTCAGCTAGATGTTTTTCTTGTCCCATCATCCATCTCACTCCTGCCTTCCTCCCCTTTTCCATATCAAACAGCAATGAAACATAAGCCTCCGTAATAATCATTCCATCCTTCTTCAAATATTGGCTTTTTTTAATTGAAAATGTTGAAATATGGAACTGTTGTTCTACGGGTCTTTTACTGAAAAGTAACAACATCCTGTTTGCTAGAGCTACTGATACAAATACTGAGCAGAAAGAATCCTGACTAAATTTACATGCAAAGCAGCACAGGCCAGAACAGGATGTTTTAGAATATTATTTTGTTCATTCTTCACTTTAATAGTGTACAATAGTGTACAATGTACTCATTGAAGATTGGCAAGAACACCAGGAGATAGCTTTAAAAAAGATAGATTTTGCTTAAATGAGACTTGTGTGGTGGCAAAAAGAAAAAAATAAAAGGAAAAAAGGTTAGATACAGAGAAAATCTCAGGCCTATTTTACAGTGCAACCAATAGAAAACTGTGTAGAAAACAGGAAAACAGCCAGAACATTACAAGAAGAGAAAAAAGTTAAATTCTACTATAGCAAGAGTCTATATGAGTACATGCAGAAAGCATAATGACATTATTTTTTGTAGAAAAAGGTATAAATATTGCCCAGTTACGGTTATACATAATTGTATTATTTAATTTTAGATTTTTTTTTCCTTTAAACTATGAAGTTGAAGCTACATTTCAGCATATTCAGGGGTGTACTTCTGTCGGATAATATCTGCTTTTTCAAAGTTCTCGGCGTGGAAGTAAAAATATGGCTGTGACTGGAAATGATGGAGGGTCTTTTTAGAATTGCTACAGCATTGCTCTATTGATTGTGCTCTAAGGGTACAAGCAAGAGGTTGTAGCAAAAACCATTTTACTGCCTCTGGTATAGTGGGAAAAATGGAAAAGCTTTTGGTATCAGTCCATTCTTCCTATCCATGAGGCCCAAGCGTTTGTCTTTCTATCACCTGATGACAGGCTTATGTGCTCAAAAGTGTTACTGGTTTCCTCCAGTTTAACAGTAAAATAAAACATGCTGTGTCTGCCCACAAACCCCAACTTACTTCCAATTTTTTCCCATTTTCCTTGTATATAGAACAAGCATTCTTGAAAACACTTCAAATAATATTATGAACTTATTTCACCTTCACAGAGATACTTTGTCTTTCAACTCTTTCTCTGAATGTGCTCAGGACACATTGTTTAATTAATTTCACCAAAGGCTCTATGATTCATAAATGTGAAATTGTTTTCATGATAATGTTTCCTTGTTCACTGTTGTTCTTTTCCTGCTTCCTTTATGTCTCACCCCAGCTTGTCTCATTTGGCATTCCCAAAGCAGAATAGATTTGTTTTTCTAAAGCCATGGGCAGAGCTAACACAGGTTCCCATGAAGTGGGTGTTGCAGAAATTGAATAAATAGCACCTGATTTCCACTGACCACAGACAGGATCGTTAAGGTGACAAGAGAAAAAAAAAAACTAAAAACAAAGCTCTTTAGATACCTTTAGAACAGTGGGAACCAGACAAGAATGTGATATTATATCTCCCAACCAAGGGAAACTGAGTTGCAAACAGTTCCAGTCAGGAAAGCATACTCAACTTTGAACTTTGCTTTTCAAAGGTGAGAGCTTTCATGCAGTGAGATCGTGTGAATGGGTGTGAATTCATGAGAAATAGTTTCTGAAGCAGATAGCCAAATTAAATTTAAAATCACTCTGCCTATGTCCAGAGTGTAAGAGCTGATCCAAAAAAATCAACGTCTTCTGATGCAGAAATCTTCTCCTTACCTATCCTAAAATCTTGATATTGCTTTTTCTGTGATATGTAAAGTTGTATAAAATCTTTCATTGCAAAGCAATAGTTATTAAAACACTAACAAGAATCAAGAGGAAACAGATACAGAGTATCTTCTCATTACAGCAACAGGGACACATGAGAATGCTAAATGTTTTAGCTTTTTAAGAACACTTGATGGCTTACAGTCTTCAAGTCCTTAGTATTTTTAGCTAATGTCTGAGCCAGCTGAAGTTTGCATGTCCAGAATGTTTTGTTTCTCAGTAGAAGACAGCATTATTAAGTAGAAAAGGCAGTCTCATAAATCAAGTATCAGGAAACCAAAGAGTCCGTCAAAAAGCGGTATCAACTCACGTGTAGACATCAGCTGCAGTAAAATAGCCAAAATGTAAGTACATCTCAGATTGGAAATAAAAAAGGGTATCTTCATACTTGCCAACATTCTTGCTTCCTGTGCATATCTAGAATAGTACTGTCTTTGGCGACCACTAGCCACATTCAACAAAATGACAAGTTTCTAAAAAAGGAGTGACTCAGATCTGAGGCCCAGATGTTCAAACGAAATCCCAGATCCCTCTTAGCAAGATTTTCTTACTCAAAGGGTGCTTAAACTTACCGCTCTCCTCCCCATTTGACCTGAAAGTTTCCTAGGTGTTTGCTTTGTACATGCTTGGAATTGCCCCAGCCTAAATAGCTCGGCGCTTATTTCTCACATCCCTCCCAAGATAGGATCTAGAAATTTGGCAATGGAATGTGTAGGTTCCCTAAGGCATCCAAACCATTAATCATTACTGAATAACACCAAGCACACACTGAAAAGATGAGGTTCCTCAAAAATGCAGACTTGTTCACTGTCTTTTAAAATAATAGGTGGGAACCTCCACCTTTCACACAACACCTTAATGCTTGCAGCACTCGGCAAAGTGAAAGGGCTGGACTCAATAGCTTCCTAAGCCTACAGGCATCCCAAAGCCTGAGGCCTGGCTTTCCGGGAGAGTACCCGAACCACCAGAGGGCCGGTGGTGTCCTGGGGTGCACCAAGCACAGCATCGCCAGCTGGGCAGGGAGGTGATTGTCCCGCTCTGCTCTGCACTGGTGCGGCCTCACCTGCAGCTCTGTGTGCAGCTCTGGGCACCACAGGATAAAAAGGTTATAAAACTGCTGGAGAGTGTCCAGAAAAGGGCCACAAACTTGGTGAAAGGTTTGGAGGGGAAGCTCTATGAGGATCAACTAAAGTCACTTCGTTTGTTCAATCTGGAGAAAAGACTAAGAAGAGATCTTATTGAGGTCTACAGCTTCTTCACAAGGGGAGGAGGAGGGGCAGGCACCAAACTCTTCTCTTTAGTGATCAATGACAGAACCCAAGGGAATGGCAGGAAGATGTGCCAGGGGAGGTTCAGGTTGGACATTAGGAAAAGGTTCTTCACCCAGAGGGTGCTGGACACTGGAACAGGCTCCACAGGGAGGTGTCCCAGCCCCAAGCCTGACAGTGTTCAAGAAGAGACTGGACAAGCCCTCAGATACATGATGTGAACTGTGGGGTTGTCACATGCAGAGACAGTAGTGGGACTTGATGATCCTTGTGGGTCCCTTCCAACTCAGGATACTTCATGATTCTATAATTCACCAACCTTTTACACAGGGTGCACAGTCTAATACCATTGATGCTAAGCCATTCTAGAGAAAGGAATCCACCATCAAATGGGTCAACGAAAGTAAGCAAATGACAGTTTGATGTTCCACCAGCCTGGTTCATGTGGGAATCATGGGGAACTATGCATTCACATCAAACAGATAAAATTCAAACTTCCAAGAAGACAGTCCTAAGCCCTTCAAGACCCTGCCTTCTCCAGCTCTGCTTCAAAAGAAACAAGAATGAGTGCTGCCTTCCTCTGGCTTCTTTAGTGAAGAAGAAATCTGCTGAGGCCCGAGATGTCTGCTCTGCAAGTTGTGGTGAAGTTCAGAGATCCTTAATCCAGCTTTGAAAAAGTCAGCTCACATGTTGCAAGGAGTTATTTACAGCCACATCAACTTTTACAGCAATGTATTTACCTTGACAGAAGCATGTCTGAAGTAGACACACTGTACCACAGTCTAAACTCTGTGTGAGTCTAGGTTTTCAGATATACTGTTGCCCCCAAACAGTCATTGTTTGTTTTTGGCTTTTTGCTTAGGATTTTTTGTTTGTTTCTTTGGGGTTTGGTTTGAGTGTTTTGTTGGTTGGTTATTTCTGTGGTTTGGTTGTTGCTGTTGTTTATTTCGTTGGCTTTGGTTTGATTTTGTTTGGTTTTGTTGTTTGTTTGCTCACCCCAAAGCTGTATTACATTCCCTAATTAACCAGCACCTTGTTTGGATACAGCTTTGAGACCCTATCCGCCTTATGCATGGAACTTCAGTGTATAAATGAGGATTCAGGATTTCCACTATAGAGATCAAAAAGCGTATAACTTTGGGGCACTTAAGTCATATATTCAGCTCAACCTTACATTTTTGTGGTTGTTAATAATCACAGAGTATCCCAGATAAGGGGCTGATCAGATCTAAAACCTCACCAGCAAAATCACTGACTAAATTCACATTTAAGTGCTGCATGAGGCGTTTTTAGGAGGCGGTGAATCCACACAGGTGCTACCAAGCACAGAGCATGCTGTGCAGAGTTGCATGGATATTGTTAAAGGCACAACCAACCTCCAACTGATGAAATTTCAGAATCATTAACTTGAAAACAAGCAAACAGCCATCTTGGCTTTCTGCTTACAGAGTAAGTATGGCTTAGTAGGAGCCCTGTGAGACACAGTAAGCATGGAACATTACAAAAGCCATTTTGGCAGGTTACAAAGAAAAAGGCATTTTAAAAATACACCCATGGCTTATCTAGCAATACACATTAAAAAGATATGGGGAAAGAGAATTTTTCCTGTCCCAGCATGAGCCGTTCAGGTAAATTAAAATGATGTCACCCCTATTTCTTCCCTTAGGACTAAATCTTTGCAAATACTAAATATAAGTTGAACATATTATATTCATACTTAAAAGCTGGGTTTCGGTTTTATTTTCAATTCAAGCCGAGTACTTTTAAAAACAAAAAAGCCCAAACAAAGAAGAGAATATTTTCATTAGACCATATATGAAATAACAAATATAGCTTCATAATATGGTGTTTTATTTAGCTCTGCTGATTTGTTAAAGCAAAACATACTGATGTCTGGATGCAGATTAAATCTATCTCCTTTGGCCACCAGGAAAGATGACTACAGTATTTAAGAAAGCAATTTTTAAAACAATACATGCAATTTCCTTCGTTTCCTTGGAAGAAAAACATATGTAATAGAAATTACTGTAATTAAATCTATAATCAGCATGATGGGTTCAGTTCAAAAGACTTGAGAACTTTTTTTTAAGCTGTGCAACATTTTGTCTCTGAGCTTTACTTTCAGTGTGGGTTTTCCTTGACAAAATAAATGCCCCTCCCCAGCCATCACATTTCACGTGTAGGAGACAACTGTTAAGTTCTGCAAGATGACCTCTGAAACCGTAGCTAACCTTTTCATCCTCAATACCAAGCAGACAGCGAGCAGCCCCCAATATTATAAAATATTGCCTCAGTCTGAATAAGTTTTGCTCTAATAAAATTTAGTTCCAGAGCCTGGGAATCTTTATGTGCCTTTTAGATCATCAATTTTAAGGATGAGAAGAAGCAGTTTTCTATAAAATTCAGCTCATCTTCCAATCCATGAAGAGATTTGGAAACAGCTGGAGATCTCTGACACATGAAAACGACCCATGTTTTGGTAAAGCTGGTTTTGAAGCTGGTTATTCAGAAGATAGTATAACTTCAATGAGGCAACAAAATTGTCTCACTGCTCAACAATGTTGAAGCCAAATTCTTAATTTCAGTTTATAATTTCAATTCCTATTAATTCAGATGTCTGACTGGTTACTAGAATACAGAACAGTAAAGAAGCTTTATATATAAAATATGCTATCAAAGAAGACACATGCCCAAAAATGAAGACTCAATAAATACATGGAGTCCTACTCTGGTAATTTAATAAAGTGTAAGTCCCTAGTGGGCTATGCCCTGTCTGTATGGGCTTATTGTCCTTTCTGAGTTACACTAAATCCAAGACAAGGGAGAATCAGAGAGGTGTAAAGTGATAGAACATCAAAGTGGAAATAAGTTCATATTAGAAACCAATAGCAAATCAAAATAAAATCTAGTTCAACTTCCTTGAAATGGCATTAGTAAAAGCAGTATAAAAAAGAAGACTATATTGAAGAACATACACAGAATTAAAGATCTCAAATGAATCATTAGGGTTTCAGTTTTCATCTAAATTGCCAGGTTCTTTGTCACAATTTGGAGGCAAATTTCTTATACAGGCTCATTTACAGACATTGCCTCATCTTGGTCCCTAAAGCAATAAAACTGGAAACTAAAGAAAGAAAACCCTAAACACATAAAGAAAAATAATTTGCTACAATTTCTTTCTCTCCTTTTCTCCAAGAGTAAATGTTCCCTCTGTGCCTGCTCTATCCAAACAGATAAAACCTCTGGAAATGCACTTACACAACACTGCAATGCACATTCGTGTTCCTGAAGCTTAATCAACCTACACAGAGTCCAGGGTAACTTAAAGAAAGAGTCATTGACTTGTCACCTAAGAAGATACCTAGAAAGAGCATTGCTTCTACTAAGCACAAATAGCCTTTGGTTCCTCTTCAGCAGAAGCCTTGCCCTCCTGTAACGGCACTTCCTTTCTTGTAGACATTTGCTCTGTCTCATGCACAGCACTGGATCTAAAGGATCATATCCTGCACCATGGCCTACACTTAGCAAAAAGCTGTGTCCTGCTGCCATGGTCTAGTCTGCCACAAATCACCTGCCTCGTCCACCCTTCTCCTACAGCCTGTGTCTACCCCAGCTCCTGGTCAGTGTCCTGCCACCAGCTGTTTGGTGAGGTAGGAACGGTTCTTCCAGACAAGACTCCTGATGGGTGTGGGGAGGGCTAAGGAAGGAGAGCCAGTGAAAGGGCGAGATTCAGCAGTACCCAGCGAAAAGATTCAATAGGCACAAACTGAAATGCAGGAAATTGCATTTAAATGTAAGAAAAAACATTTTTCATTTTTACTGTCAGGGTGGTCATACACTTGATCAGGTCACTCAGAGAGGCTGTGGAGTCTCCATCCATGGAGATACTCAAAACCTGCCTGGACACAGGACTCTGAGTAACTCACTCAATTTAACCCAGCCTTGAGCAGAGGGGTTAGGGATTAGGCGATCTCCAGAAGTGCCTTCCAACCTTAGCTATGCTGTGACTCTGTTGAAAAACATCAGCAAAATTACTGATCTAGAACCAGAAGATGCATCATATGCAACCGTACTGCATGCTACAGAACACACTGGAAAGCTAAAAGTGCCAGGGATGATCAGAGAAAGAATATCACGAATCTTGCCTGCACTTTCCCTTTGCAAATGACTGTGGAATTTACCATGATCCTTTTCAGAAACATAGCTGTTTTGTGAAAAGAGAGCGAGGTCTAGCACATATTTCTTAAAACCATCGGTATTTCAATACTGCTGCTATGCTCCTAACTAACGAGCCACCCAGCAAGTCAACAGACTCTTTACTTTTGCATTAATATTTAACTTCTATGAATTAATTGGAATATTTCTTGAAAAATTTTTGGACTGGCTCATATGTACACAAGGTAAAGCCACCTGCCAGTGTAACCAAGTTAACTTCTTGCCCTTAGTAACCTCTTTGCAAACACAGCACAGTCTTCCTCAGTTCAGACTGATTAATAAGGAAAGACCTGGCTTCTTTTCCTCAAAAGCATGAAAATGTAATATGAGTACTACATTTTCTTCTTCAAAACGGAAAGATTTTTTTTGAAGAATCAGATCCCAACATCCTTAGCTCAAGTTCAGCCTATTTTAACCTCTTATTACTTTTCTCTTTTTCTGTCCTTCTCATTGTCTGAGCCAAGATCAACCCTCAAGTAGATTGCACCCGTGTCTCTTCTCCCAAGGAACAAGTGATAGGACAAGAGGAAATGGCCTCAAGTTGTGCCAGTGGAGGTTTAGATTGGATATTAGGAAAAAATTCTTCACAGAAATGGTTGTCAGGTATTGGAACAGGCTGCCCAGGGAAGTGGTGGAGTCACCATCCCTGGAGGTGTTTAAAAGGTGTTCAGACAAGGTTCTTAGGGACATAGTTTAGTGCTAGAGTTAGGTTATGGTTGGACTCAATGATCCTGAGTGTCTCTTCCAACTGAAATGATTCTATGATTCTATTAAAGAGAAGCTAACAGCTATCAACAAGAAGAAGGACTGGATGGACAAAAGAATCTCCAAAAGAGTCTCTGTAGGTGATTTGAGTAGAGGCTTATTTCATCATTGTTCAGAACACTTCTGTTGGCAATGAACACAACTAAGGACCTCAGCCTTCAAACCCTACTGATGGCATACCGTTCACAGGGGTCAGAAATCCAACTCTGAGCACCCAAGCTTCCATTCAAACCCAAGTCCACAGCCTGAACCACTGAATGATAAAACAGTGCAGAGAAGGATAGCAGCTTTAAGCTATCTAACTTTCTGTGAGGCAATATGGAATACATTTCTGTATCACAGGATCTACTGATATATTCAAAAGCTGTGTCTGCAGCTGCCTTATGGTGTCTGGAGTTCTCCTGTGATATAGAGACAGAACAAATCTAAAGCATGGAGCTGTGGTGGTGCTCTCCTACCTTCTATGTATGAAACAGGGAGATCTTTTAATTTACTTCAACTCAGCTCCAGGGAAGGCTACAGAGAACAAATCCAAATAATTCCAGGTTTGAAACTCAGCATGTGAACACTCAGTCCTGTGAACTGATGAAGTTCACATGGGTGTTTTAGAGCTGTCACTGTCTAAACCTGATTCACTGCAGCCTCCTGATTTCACTTCCAGAGAGATGGGAGAGCACACTTAGATGTATTTAATATTTTTGTGAGCTAATACAAATATGAGTGTTTCATCACTGTAGAATCACATGCACATACTGTATAAAAGGTGGGAAAAACAATCTGGAGAGTGAAATTTTCAAATCAATCTTAAAATACTCTATCCACTTATGGTATATTTTTACTTACGATGAATATTTAACAATATTAGAAAAAGCTAAACTCAACCTATAGAACAAGAAAACAAGTTAAAGAGTTAACTCTGGACGAAAGGGTGCATTTGCTTTAACAAATGGTATCGCAGCTAATCATTTTAACAAAAAGTTTGTTGTTTATGATTTCTGTCTCCTCCTTTGAATATATGTGAATGAGTTTTGTGTTTAGTTTTGAGAGCTACTGGCTCCATGACAAGACTTATACATGATGAAACTGTATGTGAAATGTTCAAAACCTCAAAACTAATTAAGTATTTTTTCATGTCACTGCTAAAACAAGAAAAATAACTTCTTGACTGAGCACTGAACCAACAGAAAAAAAAAAAAAAAATATAAAAAAAAAAAAAAAAAAAAAAAAAAAAAAAAAAAAAAGGTGTCTTAAGAAAATAAACTTATCATGGGTTAAAAAAATGCAGTATTTTGTTTAAATTACTCCATACATATCAAGAATCTTAAGATGGAAATGGCAAAAAAGCACTGTAAGTCTTCAGGTGTCAGTCAAAAGGGAAGGAATATAATTATTAAATTTTAATATCATAAAAAACACACATTTGAAGACAAAACAGAAACAAAATACCAAAGAAAATTCATGGGAATTGTGAAATTCAGTTCTTTACCACAGATACCTTCACTCCAGCTCAGATGTTATGGGATGACACCAGTCTAATCCCCTTCCATAACTGAAATGAGACCTTGTGGTGCACATAGCTGAACTCTTTTTCACTTAGTCAAATTATTTTTTTTTTCTTAAATGAGACAGAGTATGTTTATTATTTGATAACAAGAAGAGGAAATAAACCTAAATCCTGTACTTCAGAGAAAATTTGCCATTAGAACTGATACTGCAAAATGTCACCTTGATTCCCCTCCCCTGAAGCACCAACTGTGAATTCCTTCCCTGAATCTTCAGAACTGCAACAGAACATGGAGTCTTGTCATGAAGGGTAAAACAAAGCTTTTTTTCAACCGTAGTATGTTCCTTAGCAACTTTATCTTTTTGCATTAAAGCTGCAGGATTACAGGTACTTCTCCAAGAAGAAAATAGATATGGGGTATACCTCATCAGCACCACATCAGAGATGCTAAATTCTTTGCAATCAATGAGAGAACTGATGCCGATTTCTTTCAGTCGCTGGGGAGAAGGGTTTGAAAAAGCTCACGCTCTCCCACGTCCCCTTTCATGTTTTACATTTCTTTAGTGCTCCATTACAAAAAGAAATGTTGCGTGAACAAACGCAGACCTGGCAAATGAGCAGTAACTGTCCCTTGCATTGCTATTGCTGAACCACATCGACAGGCAGTTTAATCTTTGATGCAAAGCAGTTGTTCAGTACTTTCTGCTACACTGACCCACAGTATAGCATTACCTGGAAGATTTAATTTCTGTATTTTTGTAACAGCATAACTGGATCACATTAGAAATTCACTGCAAATTCAGTGTTGATGTGAACATGGAGTCTTGGAATGCCATGAAAGTGGAGGTTTTGTGTTTGAAAAATAAAAATAGTCATGGTTCAGTATTCAAAGTATAAAACCATACAAGAGGATGTACCTCTATCCCTTTTAGAACACTTTTCCCTGTACTAGGCAAAAAATAGCTCTCTTGCAAAGCATTATTTTGGGAAATTCAAGTTTTCTGACTGTAGTCCAAGCTCCTCCTCCACACAATCGCTTTTGCCTTGACATCTTTCGTTGCCCAGTATCCTTCTGCAGCATGGGCTCCCTTAAGGGCATGTTCATGTTCTCGTCTCAGCCCCTGCCTGGTTTACGCTCCTGCTTCTGTTCCTGTTTTTTGAAAACATCACCTGTCCCTCTAAAACTCAAATTGTGAGACAGCTATGACTAAAGGTATATGTGGAAAGCATGTTTGGGTTTCCTTGAGACCCTGAATATGTAACAAATTTACCTGCTTTATTTCCTGTAGGATATATTTTCCATTATATTAATGGAAATGGAAATTTCCATATATTAATGCAACAAATGTCCATCAGTAAGACATCAGCAACCAAACACATAAAACATAGTTCTTAGGCTTAATATAATCTCTTTCTGCCATTTCAGTCCTGTTATATCCCAATTCCTGAGCTGTCAGCTATATTCAACTATGGAGAATGTGACAGATTTGTTTGCAAATAGGAGCTGTTTAACATTTTCAGAATCTGAATATTTCAGGCATTATAAATCCTGTTTGCCTGTTTCTTTCAGGAAACTACAAAGACATGGCAAACAACCACACCATGAGTAAAGCTGCATATTGTTGTTTTAATTGCAAAGGAATGTCCTACAAATAGGTTTGAAAAAAATACACACTCTTGTTTACACACCTACGTAAATCCTTTTCTAGTGGTCTAAATACCAATGGTCATGTCAGCAAACATTTGGAGGCACTTAGATTTGTCATAGATACACGCATACTTAAAATTAAATCACTTCTTTATCTAGAAGAATCAAAAGAAGCATCATCATATACCCACAATCATACAGCATTTCCCTCCTTATCTATTTGTTTATTAGCAGTACATTTCATTGTGGAAATTGATATTCCTAGGGCTGTGAATAGCATATGTGCTATTGTATGTAGCATATGTGTATTAGCAGATGTGATTCTCAGGTTTAATGGTTAATGCTGTTACACCAGTTATTACTCTTCCACTGGATTAAAAACACGTTTCATAATAGGAAGCACAGAAAAGAAAGCAGTGGGAATAGGCATTTATAGACAAGATACCAGGAGATTTAGAAATCATTAGTATGCTGATATTCTCCTAATATAAGAGTAACAAAACACAAGATTGACTTTCTGCTCATAATATTTCACCAGACAATCTATTTAGGCTCTTCCAATCCATTTCTGTAGATTCTGTCCCTTGACTATAACAGTAATCATCTCCCCATGTGTACTGAAAGTGAAACGCCTCTAAGAACTCTTTGTCTGATCATCCTCTTCCCACCATGAAAACTCTCCAGAGCAGTCTTTGCTGAAAGCCATTCCTCAGCTTTGGTCCCGAAGCTGAGACCTTCACCACAAAGGCAGCCAAAGAGAGACACAGTTTAGTTTCCTTCCCAAGCTTGTAAAAACTTTGGCACAAGAAACCCAGCCTGCTCAGGTATAGATGATACCTTCCCAAGAATTCAACCGTCTATTAAAAGTGAGAAACCAGATGGAATCCCCACCATACAGTTCGGGCCAGCTACATTCACTTAGGTTCATCTCTCTGTTAGCTTTCCAGTAAAATCACAGGGAAAAAAGAACAAGATTAAGTTGTTGCTTTGAATTGCACCCTAGCTTGTTTTATGGATAAACTATAAATGTCATTAAGCAATAACACTATATCGTTAAGCAATAACACCGTATGCCTTAGAAAGACTGATATTGATGTATAAACACACATATTTCAACATTAAATGTTACTTTGTTCGTGGTGACAAAGGAGTCATTCCACACAGCCAATCTAACAAATGCCATTATGTTAATTATTTGAGTATGTGTACTCAAGGGGACACTCTTTTCCTCAGACACACAGATCTATATACAGAAATTAAAGCACTATGTTGATACGTTTTCTGCCTTTCCTGGGACTCATGATGCAAAGTGTGGAAAAGCAATCCATGTGTCTCTCACTAGGATTTTCCTTACCAAGCAGTGATAAATGGAAGGAACTGTCTACAGTTACTATCAGCAGGAAAGAAGAGGGGAAAAAAAAAAAAAAAAGGAAAGAAAACAGCAGGAGTTGGGGAAGGAGACAAGGGGATGTATGGGGAAGCTGGTAGCAGTTTTGTCCTTGTAGGTCTGAGGGAGAAGAGGAAGGTTCTGTCACCTAGCTGGGGTGGAGAATTTGCCTGTCTATGTTTAGCTTACATGGCATATGAGCTGTCATTTTTAGTGAGCAAGGCCCCATTTGTTAAAATAACCTGTTTCCACTCAGCTAGGGAACATTCTGCAGACATGTTGTGTGTACTCTGGAAAGAGAAGCAAATATAATGATGAGTATTGAAAATAGTAAACAAACTTCCTGAAGGGAGACATTTGGTTTTAATGGATGAAAACAAGCTTATTATTATTATTTAAAAAATCCATTGCAAATACTGTAAGGAATGTAAAACCAAAATGTAATGTTGCACGTAGATTGCTCAACTAAAACACTTGTAGATGGTTATGGGATCAGTACTCATCATAATCATTACATGTTTTTGAGGCGTACAGGAGAGTTTAGCAAACACAAGGTACATTTAGTGTCTGTCATTATGTTGTTAGGACAAATTTTTTCTCTTATTCTCCAAATTAATCTGCTGAAAGGAGAGAAAATAGCAAATTTAGTCTGTCTGCAGACACTAGTAATGGAAACAAAGGAGCCATCTGAAATTTTTTTTTTTGTCTTCTGGATGCTGTTAATGTTTATATACTTTGATTTAGCAAAAAAGCCATTCTACCAACACTTCAGGTAACTGAAAACAAAACAGCTTTTGTCTTGGCAGTGTTTGGTCACGCTAGTGTCACAGCACTGGCTGCGGGGGTTTGTTCAATGAAGCACAACATGTGGCTACGCCTGCCGCGTCCACTCCAGACCAAAGGCGACTTGTCTCTGAGCAGCTGGCAGCACAGACTAGGTACAGGCTATCTCCACTTATTTTAGAGCAACAGTGCTTCATGTTCTGAGCCTACCGAGTTGACGAGAAAAGCTGGTAGTGGGCTTGGAGCTTGACTAGAAGACACCCGAAGATATGATGAGAAAACTGGTACTGGTGATTTAGAAAGTGATTTTCTTCTAACGTGAGGCAACATTTTAATGTCACACTATTCTACTATAGCAGCTTGTCATGGTTTTTTCTTTCAAGAGGACCATGTTAGCACCAAAGCCTTGGGTAACCGACAGCCTTGAGAATTACTGGCCTCTTTACCTATTTACATTTCTTTTGTAATTTCAGTTAGAAACAACTTTTATTTTGTTTTACTGAAGTGGTATATATCATTACTGCCCTCATATATGAGTTGGCCTAAGTCACAACAGCAGTAGTTTCACCTGCATGGCATCTGAGATCATTGCTATCTGGACAGCTTGGACTACAAAGTCCAACAATGTCAATGAAAAGATTTATTCCAGGTCTCTGGATCAGGCCAGAGCCTGCAAATTTAATTGGCTGAGATGTAAAATACTTGGTCTCTTTTGATATAGGAGAAACAGAAATGCACTTCAATGTAAAGAACTATCATATTTTGTTGACATCACCACACAGACTTAAAATTTCTTAAGTAGTCTTGTTCCTCCTTTATGCTTCAGGAGTGTTTAAAGAGCTTGCACTCCTCAGGGAATACTGGAAATTGCACAGAGGCCTTCCCCAAAAGTTTTTGCAAATGGATTAGGTGCCTAGCTGATGAAAGAACATCACAAGCAACTGCAGCCGCTCATGACTGCAATAACTCATGTTTGGGTTATGGAAGATATATTCCTTTTTTCCCCTAGGGCAGGTAGTATTTGGACCAACACCTGAAAAATACTCAGATAGGAAAATCCTGTCTTAGCATTACCCTGTATATCAAGTCTGAACAGGCCTGAAGTGGCAGCTAGTAAGCAATATAACTCGCTCAGCTGAAGCCAATACCCTAGATCCGTCACATTTGGGACCAATGCCAGCACGGAGGACAGGACAAAATTTAGAGAGATTGATGGAAGATTTGCTGTCAGTAAGCAGATATCAATTCTCATCTTCCTGATCTCCCGGCATAATCCAACCTCATCTGTCCCAAGGTACGGCTGGGATCCAAACAGAATGTGTTGAAATGATTTAAATCATGCCCTCCAAACAACAGTAACAGGAAACTGCACATCCATCCCCATACTCTTATTTTACACTGTCAAGAAGACCTTTTCTCTATCCAGATATTTTCAATATTGATGTGGACTAAGAAAATGACATAGATGTGTCAGAAGCATGGACATAGCATATACCTCTGATTGTATTTCATAGCATGAAACCATACAGTTGGCACTGATCAGTGATCATCCGAGTACACAGTTTAGCACTGCTGCAATATTTCTTTTGTTACCAAACACTTGTGCAGCTCCATCTATTCATTATATATTTGTCATCTTCATGGGAGAGAAAACTCTTCCAGCGACTCCTTAGTTACAGGCAATATTTATACCTCCTCTCTCCACTTCAACAATGCATAATGCTTTTTAAAAATATCTGTCAGTACAGTGCTTCAGCAACATGGATTACAACAAATCCATCACATCTGTTCCCCCTGTTCTACACTGGCTTCCTCCTTGAAATCAAGTGAAGGTCTTTACCTTCAAAACACTCAGTGACCTGTGACAAAGGTATGTTAAAGACCACTTACAGAATGGGGGAAGATGCTGATTGACAGCAAATACTCAGGAAGTTTCTATCATTATACCCTCTAATGCAAAGGTACAGCTTGTTTGTGCTGAAAATGAAGTTTTTGGAGGCCAGTCTCAAATTGAAGAATGAGCTCCGTCAGGAACTATGAGTCATCACAAGCATTTCCACCTCTCTCTCCAAATGCATGACATCTTTCTTGTTCTGACCTTCTCTAACATCCAGCTTATCCATTTTTAAAATATACTTAACGCTTTTAAAGACAAATTCTACAAAATAACAAACACTGCACTATCCAGTCAGTTTTCAGCTCAGGGACAAGATGAGAGAAAAAGAAGTTACACATTATGGACACAACATTTAACATCTGTCCAGAAAGCATTGCAAATTATTTAGAAATGAAGGCAGCCTTAAAATCTTTTGCAAATGAAATACGATAAGATCTTCCTTATGTTGCAACAAAACCAAAGCAATTTGGTTTGCATAACATTATGCTTAACTCCTAAGTGCCAGGCATAGTTGTAACCTGCATTTCTTTACCTCATTTATATATATTTTACTCACCACCTAAGGTATAAGCGTGAAAGATAGTAGAAAAAAGTATTACACTCACTTTGTGGAAAAAGTTTATTTATTTATTGAAACTAAGCCCTGGATTTTGCATCTGATGCATAACCTACCAAAACATGTTTTTCACAGAAATAAAATTATAATTTTGTGTCTTCAAATTGATTTTATATTTCAACAAGTCTGTTTATCTGGTTTTAAACATTCCAACACCATGATCAAAAATGAGAAAACTTTATTTTCCTCCTAAGAAAATGTCTCTCTCCATAAATACTAGCCAGAAATTACCACTGAATGTCTCATTATTTTTCATAACAATTCCAGTAGAGGTTTCCAAGTTATTATTTTATTAACACACATAAACAAAAATAATTATAAAGAATAAAAAACACAATTGCACATCATGACATAGCGTGGCTAATTAGACTGCTAGGGTCACTAGAGTGGATCATCTCTATAACCTAACTTTTCATTATATGTCTTGGTGTCATGGTTTAACTCCAGCTGGCAACTGAGAATCAAGCAGCCACTCACTCGTTCCCCACCGGTAGGATGGGAGAGAATCTGAGTAAAACTGGGAAAACTTGTGGGTTGAGATAAAGACACCTGAATAGGTAAAGCAAAGGTTGCGCACGCAAGCAAAACAAAACAAGGGATTCATTCACCACTCCCCATGGGCAGGCAGGTGTTCAGCGTCCCCAGGACAGCCGGGCTCCATCACGCATTACAGTTACTTGGGAAGACAAAACACTTTAACTCCAAACGTGCCCCCTTTCTTTCTTCTTCCCCCAAAATATATACTGAACACGATGTCATACAGTATGGAATATCCCTTTGGGCAGTTTGGGTCAGCTGTCCCAGCTGTGGCCTCTCCCAGTTTCTTCTCATTTCTAAAGTCAAAACACAGCACAATTCCACTACTAGGAAGAAAATTAACTCTGTCCCAGCCGACATCAGGACACTTGGTTAAACAACGTGCACAAGTGGATTACACAAACGTGTAACTGCAAAAGAATGGGAATAATAAATGCAGAGAGAATTATTTATCACTCTGCAATGTTACTCACGTTATAACACCACGTTGTCTCAAAATACTTATTTCTGATTTCAAAGCGTAAGGACATGGCTGATACACAATCTCCCATCATGGAAGAGATGTCAGTACTGTAATGGACAGCTATACCTTGACGCCTGAATTTTATATTGTATTATGGTTTGAACTTCGTTCTAGTTTCTTATATGTTTAGATATGTTAAATATATATCTATCTTGTACATATTGAAGAAGAAAATTTACAAGGCAGAAGAAGTGGCAAGTAGAAGAAGTATGTCTGTCAAGACCCCACTATCATTATTATTGCAAAACTAAGGAAGGCTTCACTAGCATTCAGGGGACATATGCACTTCGTGCTGTTCTTTTTAATGTGCTCCTAAGGCTGCCTGAAGATGACAAAACAGGCGAATTACCTAAATTCAGAGTCATGGAGATCACTTTACTCCCATTAATCTCTAGTGTTTTCTGCCTGAGAAAATGCAAAGAATGAAGTCTCTCATGTTTAAGGAAATCGAGGCCATGTTCCACCACCACAGGTCGTTGCTTAGTACCAGTGGCATACCTGGTGGAGTTTTTTTGTTGTTGGTTTGGTTTGGGTTTTTGTTGGTTGGTTGGTTTTGTGTGTTTGGTTGGTTTTGTGTGTTTGGTTGGTTTTGTGTAGGGTTTTTTTTTTTTTTTTTTTTTTTTTTTTTTTTTNTTCCTAGGAAGTTGTAATGCAACAGTATGGCAGAATTTTCAAACAAAGGACAACCCTCCTGAAATCAGAAAGATTGTTCAGAGAGATAAACTTCAAAACACCAACATATTCTTTTACTGAATTATTTTTTCCAGCTAATCTTATTAGGGTCAGTCTGTCTTGAGCTAGCAGTGAAAAACGAAAATACACTTAAGCAGCATTATGAAATGGATCACAAAGGTATACCATCACCACCAAATCAAACATATCAAAGCCAGGCAAAGAAAACAAAATGCCTTTATGGGAGACTTCCTTATCTTTGAGAAGGTAAATAAAGTAGCTTGCCCCTGTATCACTGCCAAAAAATGAACAGCTACATCAGGATAAAACTGTTGTATCAAGTTATTTCCTAAAATATACATATCTAAGTAGAAAATTTTGCCATAAACACACACTCCAGCAGCTGATCAAAAGTTTACTGTCAGTGAACTACTCTGACTTGACACTTAATGGAAACTGCTCTTTATTTGAGCAGAATTAACTCCTTTATATTGACAGTCATCCTGTATGCTTCAGTCTTGGGTAGACTTCACCTTTTAAAAAGCATCTGTTCTTTCTGATTTAGCTGGGAGTGGCATCCTTCACTGATGACGAATAATACTGTCTCCACGAAGAACAGTGGGACATAAAAACATTAGAAAATTGTCAAACAGAATCTTGTCAACCAGGTTGCTCTGCAGGGGATTTAAACATCCTTGGGGACTGTCTACAGGTACTAAATAACTCTGAGTAAACTGATCGGTCTCAAATGCTTCAGCTTCCTTTTGCCGTCAGTAAAACCTGTTTCATGAATGCAGCCGCATGCTTGCATCTTAACACAAAGTGCAAAAGCAACACAGGAGTCTGAAATAGTTTCTCAGACTTAGGGTTACATCTTCTACAGGTGGTTTTCTTCTTGAATCCAAAAACTAGGAACCTAATCCTGATGCAGGTTTTTACCTCGAACACACAGAATTTTTAACAGAGTCAAAAATACTGCACCGTGCTCCTGTTGCTAATTACATTTGCACAAAATGAACTGATGGTCTGTATGGACAAAAGTATCACAACAGACGGTTAATCCACAATGGTGGGACTCCATTTCATGCTGCTCAGGGGAAGCGGGTGGGAGCGATAAACCTGCCATGTGTATTTCCCGAGTATTGAGCCTGGTTCCACATAACTGGACCTGTTGTTTACTAACCCCAGATGAGGCAAGAACAGCCAAAATTTTGACCCGCGTCTCTGCTACTCGTATAAAATGAAAATAGATTGACCTGAAAGTAGATTAATTGGTGGAGACCAAATTTTCAAGAGAAATGAGAAAGCAGGGGAGAGAGACGCAAGACTTTCTGTGCCACTGGACTTCTGCAACTCTTCCACATACTCTGATCCTTTGCCTGTCCCACTGGTGAAATCTGTACCAGCTCAGGCATACGGATCTACTTCTGCAAAGATGAGCAGCTTTACTCCTACAAACATTTTTATTAACAGCAATGGGATTATTTATGTCATGTCAGTATTTTCTAACACACATCAGTGATTCTACAGACAGTTCTTCAAAACAGCCTGTAAATTGTTTGCTGATGTGCTTATTATCATTTATTAATCAGTCAGAGTCTGTAAACTCCATTTTTAACTTGCTTCTGGGTTAGAAAAAAGCTGAAGCCAGCCACCTTTCTCTCCACATAGTGCAATCGGGTTTCTGTTACCTTATAAGATGGTTCACATTAAAAGACATTATTCAAGTTTTAAGGGATTACAGGATCATTTTGTAAATTGGATTACAATGAAAAGACTTAACACCCTCGAGTAATTTTACAAATCATAAAGGGACCACTGTAAGAGCCTATGAGTAAACTGTATGTTTACACAGAACTTCCCTGACAAGCCAAAGAAGCACCTTGAACAAAGTGTTAATCATTAGCTTAAGAAGCATGACCTTTTTTTCCATGAGTGTTAACACTAAAATCATAAAATCAAATATTTCATATATATAATTCTACTACTAATATCATTATCACAATAGCACAACAGTGAAATCCGCTGACAAAGACGGTATATTTTTATCTCAGTAATTTAGTCAATATGGTCAGTATTTCGCCAATAACTACCAGGAAGCTTTGATCCATATTAATAATCTGAGTTGACTTATTCCCATGGAAAAGATCCCACAGGAGAGCAGCTCATAAAAAAATCCCATAGTCAAGGATTTTTTCAACAGTGCAGAAACACGAAGTGATAAACTGATTAACTTGACTACAACTCTATGAAGATGTCGCTCATTTGGTCTCAAAAGAATTGCAGCTACATTTGCTCAAGTGTTTAAAAACAGGCACTATAGAAAAATGTGACAGCCTTCTCAATGGTCTCAAGATCTCAACCATTTAACTGTTCCTTGTACAAGTTTACTTAATGAATAAGAGAAGGTGGGCAACTCTGTTAGCACTGAAACCTTGATAGTCATTTGCCACTAAGGCAGGAGTATCTAAAGAATAGCTATTCACTTCTTGACAATGCTGAGAGTAGTTTTGAAGTGTTCTGAAAGCTGTTTTTGAATCCAGCCTATTAACTTTCATTAGTAAGCAACAGCTAATGGTAACTAAGCCTTAATATTATCTTTGCTGAGTCCTTCATGCACAAATATTTACTTACTAAATGCTTTTATAGGTCTTTTGTTTTGCTATGTACTAGACTGTTAAGATGAAAGACGTATTTAGTGTCTTAATCACACTAATTTAGAAAAGCCTTAGTCACTTATCTCTTCCTTGTGTGTGAGTGTCAGTAAATAAAATGTTATAATAGGTGGACTTTGACCTTATAGTTCTGAAGCTTTTGAATTTTTTCCTGGTTTGTTACCAAGTAGACTTAAATGAAAACTTATAGTTCCAGCTTTTCAAGGAGTCTTCCATATGAAACAAAAGATGTATGTGCCCAAGTGTCTTGCCCTTTAGAAGCAGTACACAAAACCCAAAACTGACAGAAATTTTCATCATACCAGTCTTGCAAGCTGCTGATAGCACTCCGTTGCTACAGAAGTGTGAGGTGTAAGAGAGATTTAAGCACCTGACTGGACACGTTTCTACATAACATTAATTGAGAGCAGAAATGCAGATGTCTAAGAGCAAACGAAATATTTTTAATTTAAGGAGATGCATCAAAACTCTTGAGAATCAAATTCAGGTAAAATGCAAAGGTAAAAATTCACGTCTTTGAAGCTATGATACAGTGGTATGGCCTATCATGCAGAAATCACTCATGCACAAATTGTGTGACACTCAGTATGTGATACCGTTACACAGTTCGGTGGTCACAACAGAGCTGAGGCCCCCGTACCAGATCCAGGCTCTGTTATGATCCTTTGCCACAGTATCCAAATAGTCTCATTCAAGCTTTTATTTTTGCGGGAGCTAAGGAGTGCAAAAGGGGAGTTTAGTTTGGGTTGAGGAAACACTCATAAAGCTATCAATTTAGCAGATTCTCATGATTCTACAAATCAATCAGTCTCTGAAAATAATTTTTATGAATTTAGAGAGGCTTTTGAGAGATAGTGCCTGCTACTTCTACTTACATCAAGTCTTAGTCTCTGAGATTACAAAGTAAAGTACTGTTCAGCAAGGGTATAGATGGAGGAGTTTGATTCTTAAAAACATTACACAACACTTGAAAGAAATAACCATTCTTCAGGAATTCAGTTTAGATTTTGAACTTCTGTTGTTGCCTTCTGTTTTATTTCTCCACCTTTATTACACTTCCAACTCAGACACACTTAGTATTGTGACAAAAGGAGAGTCATCATTTGTGTGGGATATTCTTGAGAAAAGTATTATCCATGCAAAGTGCTTCCCCTTATCAGAAGTCTGTCTTAAAGCCTATCCTGCCACATGCTAAGCACACTGAGGCAACCTTTAATAATTCCTGCTGCTAGACACGAGAAATTGTATTTACATTTTGTATCTGCTGAGCATGAAGTTTCTGAGCAATAAATTATTAAAGCTCGCCCCTTTGCACAAATCCTTAGTGTTACTTACTTGCTGTAGCACAAGAGCATCCCTGCAGCACAGTGGTCAATTGCAGTCACCTTGTGCTGGGTGCTGCATGCACACACATGCTGGAATAGGAAGCAGCGCTACACATCACAGTGGCCTTTTTTGTGTTTGTCGTCGGACCATTTATTAGCATCAGAAATAATATCTACCTCAGCAGTATTTAGATTAATATAAATAATTCTTCTTATAAGCGACAATGAACAAACAAGTTCAACAGCCAAATGAGATGGCAACAAGATCACATATCTTACCAATAAACATTTGTTAAGTTCTCATCAGAGCTTTCAGAAAGAGTAGAAGCTTAAAGAATGGACATAAGTTAGCCAGTTCTGCTTGGCTGAAATAAAAGGAAAGAACAAAGTGCTAAAGGAAAGACTTTACAAAGGAGAAATAATCTTTCACTGCAGTATCAGTTCTTTGAAAATTACTAGAAAAAACACTGCAATTATGTATCATGTGCTGCTTATTATTATTTTCATGACTACTCTTTACAAAGAAGTTATTTACACTGCTTTCTGACTATCATGATCTTCTCAGCAAGCGGTGTGGACAATAAGGACTGCGAAGAGTGAAACTAGCTTTCTAAAAAGGGCTGTCAAATGGCACAGAGAATACACTGGGGAAAACAGGAAAAAATCCCTTTGTATTTTCTTTCAGTTGCAGTACTCCTATGTGCTGCTGCAATGTCTTTGAAACACAAAATGAAAGGGAACTGCGGTCTTTCAACTGCTGAGTTCCCTTTAAAATTTTCTGTATTCAGCCCTTGCTGGTTACATGATCCATCAGGCCTCTCGGAGTGGCCTGAACTCCACATGTGTATCGTATCAGTGTGGTCCCCCTCTCCAGCTCTGTTTGGGTAAACCCTATAACATACCCGTTTACCCAGCTGTACTCTTTCTAATCTCACAAAATCCCACTTGGCAAACATCAGTAAACCTGTGGCAATCAGGGCAGACTTCAGTTACTGGTTAACTTTCAGCCCTGTATATCCAAATACAGCTTGATCTCTGACCATTGTTGAGAACTGGAAGTTTCGCGGCGTTATTTAACCAACTCTGTTTGCTTTAAAGGATTACTTCTTCCCTCCCTCCCTCCCTACCTCCTCCATACCCTGCTGAAAGCCTTCCCTGCTGCAGCCTGCACAAACTTTTTGCCTTACTTAAAATGCGACTTTGATTGATCCAGCTGGATGCATCCACTGCACAAGCCATCGCAGGACACGGTTTTGTCTCTACGGCATTGTTCTATACTACTTAAGTGTTTCTGACTAAAATCCAGGCAGCAAACCTTCTGTCATTTAAACTAGGCTGTACAGTTTAATTTTGGCAAGGGACTGACCGGGACAAATAACCCCACAGAAAGTTTACCTGTTCTCCCGCACTTGAACAAACTTGGTCAACTTCCAGACAAACGTTGCAATGAACTGTTGGTTTGGGGTTTTTTGTTTGTTTTTGTTTTGTTTGTTTGTTTTACACTTGAATTATTAACTACTGCCTTAGAGCAGATATTGGACAGGGGAAAAACAAACAAACAAACAAAATAATAATTTAAAAAAAACCTGGTTCTAAAAGCCTTTCCCATTTAAGTTAATATGCTGTGTTAAGTTCTCCCTATTCAGTGAAAAAAACAGAGGCCTCCGTCTGTTTCACAGCCATTAAAGCTGCAGCTATTACTAATACTACCCCAAATGGCTATTTCATGTGGCTTAATCTGTGAGATGCTACCTGAATAACCAGCCATCGGTTGAACTCAATGATCTTAAGGTTCTTTTCCAACCTCAATGATTCTATGATTCTAGAAGAACGTACCTGTTGAAATGTTTAAGCCTAACACCTTATTTTATTCTTCTTCTTATTTCACAGATTTCAATCTCATGGTTGTATTATCCATTATCTTACTTTGCCATGCTCCTTTTAAACACCAAGCATATGACTGCAGATAAACCAAGAGTTAACTATTTTCTATAACAATTTCTTTCTATTTGGATGATGTTTGGCAACATTGCCAAAATATTTTTAGAAACTGTTTGTTGTATTGATGGCTACAAAGATTTTCCTGCTGCCAAAGTGTCTTTTTCACCTGACTTCTTAATTTCACGAACATCATTTACTCAAAACAATAAAATGCATCATGTGGATACTTGAACCTATATCCTGATTTTGTTTTGATTTGAAGCATAAAATAAACAGGAAACCGTTAAACTGAATCCAAAAGACCCATGCTCTAACCTCTCTTGGAGGAATTAGAATTTATAAATATATATTTTTGCTTACTAGTTTTTGTGGAATCCTAGCTACATATGTAATTATGGCATATTTCAATATTATTCATTACATCATAAGTTAAATGATAAGCATCAGTGCCACATTCTTTGGGAATCAGAGTGTATGACATCCATTTAAAAGACCTTTCAGGAATTGGTAACCTTGAATACATTTTTTCTAAACCCCACCACTCATATTGGTGATTTCTACTGAAATAATTTTAAAGCCATACACTTCAAAGCTGCATTTAACATATTTTTCTAATGATGTAAAATGTTTTCCACTTTAAAATGTTTTTACAAGTGGCAGTATTCTAACACTATAACTGTTCTAATATTATAACCATTTGCCATTAAACACCGTTAATACTGATTTTCTTTTTTTCTCCCTCTCCAGCCTCTGAAAATCTGAACTGTACCTTGGGAACTGTAAAAATAAGCAATGAGCCAATGTAAAATCCTATATTCTGACATATTCCAAATTTGATTTCAATCCAAGTCATACATATGAATGTTGGTTTTGGCCAATATTTATTAAAAAAATACGAAATGCATGTACAGTGCAGATTTGAAATGGTTAAAATACCAGATAGAATCCTGAAGATGATCTGCTCTGACAAAACTGCTTCTGATTTTATTTGCAAGTTTGCCTGATAATGAACACAGGATCTGACCCATCAGTTTGTCATCTGTCAGTTTTAGAGATTCTCCCACCCTAACCTTGCTAGTAAAGTTTGTTTTATTGCACCGCGTTAGTAAAAAGCAGGTCTTTTCAATTATTTTAGCTTTTTAATGCAATGCCTTTGCAGCTGTTCAGTGCAACAAAACAGGTCATGTCTGATTAAGCAGGGATTTTTTTCTCCCAAATAAATGAAATAATAGAAGTTTAAAGCCCCACCTAGAAAGCCTGAAAAACTTTGTAATGGAAAACACGTAATGCTGGGCTCCTGGGTAAACAGGCGTACTTTCTTGACTCCAGCATAGAGTCCTCTGGGCAAAGAAAGATTAATTGGAGAGTGGGGGAGAGGAGGTGAAATGAGAGAGATTTCCGATGTTTAAGACTCTTCTTTTGCTCTTACTCAGCAGCAACTGTATTTTATCTGCAAACTTAAATTTTAACACCATCTGACTAAAATTTCCAACTGTTACATATCAAAATTCAAGAGAGTCTGACCTATACTGTCATTTCTCCTTATTCACCACTAAATGAAGGCAAACTTTATCCTCCATAAAGAGTTGCTGTCAATAGGGATCTCTTAGCAGAGTTGCAGGCTCTCCAAGGTTCACAAAAAGGTGACCACAGAAAACTCCCTCTCCAGGCTTTGCATCACAAACCATGTTTAGTGAAGCAACGTAAGAAAGTAACCCAGGTTTACAGGTATATAAAATTTTACAAAGTTACTCCTATCCAATGTACATACAGTAAAAGCAGGGCTGGGAACAATTCTGAGCTTCACACACTTTAAGGTGTTTTGAATTAATACAGCTCATCCTTAGAGATTTTCTTTGTGTATCTGAATAATTTTATTTTTTTAAGGAATACAAGAGCAACTTTCAGGCCTTCCAAATTACAGAGTTTCTACGAAACTGTCTTTTCTACTTGGAAAAGTCTCTGGAACAAGAGGATAATGCAAGAATATTTAGTAACTCTAGAAAATAACAACTTCCTATGTATTTTTGTGATATATTTTTCAAAGGATTTGAACCACTAATACAAGCCTTGTGTCTCCTGCATTGGGCTGTAAATGGCATCCAAAGACGTGGGTTCATTTTCAGTGGAACACATCAGTGGGGAGCAATTAGACCATAGTTTTCAAAAGCTTTGCCTGGCATGCATGGCACATTGTGGTGGTATTTGAGTGACTGACTGGCCTGCGATCACAGGAATGGGGGGGAGGAATCGTGTTTTTACACTGTCCTTAGATACTGGCAAATCACATTTGAAAAGTCTCTCTGAGGCCAGGCCGCAGCAGAGCCTTTGCAAAGATTTCGTCTGAGGGTGTCCAGTGAAGGCTTGAAGGGAGATACAAAGTGTCTACTGGGGTGACAGAGCCTTTTGAAATTGAAAAGAGTTTCCCAGGATTATTTTATAGTCCCATGGGAAGCTTTTCACTGTCCCACTGAAATTCCTGCCAAGGCTGCCAATATTAAATCATTTTCAAATCCAGTAAACTTTTTTCTTTTTGATTTTTCTTTTTTAATTTTTGCTGTTCCTTGGATTTTTTTTTAATAGAAAGGATACAGTATGAGATTATTCCCTTGGGAATTATTTCATTGTCTGGGATGTTTCATTTTCAGGAAGCCTGACGTCTTAATTTAATCCAAACAACACACATTATTATCCTTGTATTCATTACACAGAAGTGTGAGAGATTTCAATTTAATATAGGCCATAAACCTATACAAGTACTATTGCAAATTAACAAGTATATTACTGTATGGTGTATACAAATATTACTGGTGATTCAATATTTAATTGAAGACAGTTTATTAATATTGAGTATGAACAATAAAATGGGTGTGCCAATTAAAATGTAGACTTAAATATTCAAAACATACCAAAGACAGTTTTTTTCCTAACTGGTTTGGCTCACATGCCATAGAAAATATAGAATATATATATCTAGGATTAAAAAATGTATTTGTAGTTTTGCCTCTGCCTTTGCCTTTTCTGTTACACATAATTTTGTTTATTGCTCCCTAAATGGGAAAGACTAGTTTACCAAAATAGCATCTGTGATTTAATCCCACAAAATAATGAAATTATCTTCAGAATACTGACAATTTAAAACATAAACTAGAAAGATGTAGCCCCTTGACGTAGATAGATGATGGAAAGAGATGACAACTGAAAGACAGCAATACTTACAACTGTGTGAAGCTCCAAGCCTCACAACAGGATGACACCAAAGATATTAGGATTTTTCAAAAATGTAGGTCTTAAAATTTTGCAGAATGCTTACCCTAAATCAATAATAGCTTGAAAAGTAACAGAAAACTAGTGCTCTGGTTTTGCTGCTCCTTTTTTTTTTCATGTATCTCAAATATATATATATTTTTTTACTTAAATGTAATTAGGAGACTACGTGAGAGACTACTATTTCACAAGGGAGAAAGGCCCTGTGCTCATGGACAAAATGTCTTCCAAACTCTCAAAAACCAGTGGAATTAAAAGAAACCACTTTTCTTCCCTGTTTCAGGGTGTTTGAGAGTGGGGTTTTGTCTGAGGTTTTTTAGAAACCCATATAGGTCTGAGTTCAGTTTCAGGATTTTGAAAACTGATCCATTCACTGATTACTTGGGATGAACCGTACCACTGGCTGTTATTAGGATATTATTAGGAATAATTGCCTCTACTTCTCTGTATAATCTATATTGTCTTTAGCAACCAGATGTAGTTTATATGTAAAACTAAGTCTTTATTATGCAACCTCCACCTCAGAATTAATGAGTCATTCTTCAAGATTCCTCCACCCTTTCAGCTCTTTTATTTTTACTACTGATATAACTCAATTTCATTTAAATTTCATCTTCATTGAAATTTTCCCACACTGTAATTCCAGTTTCAGCATGGCCTTTCAGCTACTTGTACAGCCTCTGGACCACAGGAATTTTCAACAATTTTGTTCACATAACAGGCTGATTTTGAAGCTGTTAAGACTCCCTGTCTCACAGAACCCAAAGGAGGATTATTCTGTTTCAGCATGCTTGTGTAAACACCTGTAATTAGAATCAAAAGTAGATGTTTCCATACAATGAGACTCAAACAATGGTAATAGACAGACACGTGTATTAAGATTGTTACAGAATTATTTCACATATGGTAGCAACTAATTCTTCTTATAACCTCAGCTATTTTGTCATATTTTTAAAATACCTGATGGACTACATGTACTTTTTACACTAATATTCTAAGCATTTTTACTTAAAGCTAACATTTTTCTGTGTATTATGGTTGGAGGTCCAAAAGTATCAGAGGTCTACTTGGAGGGAATGTTCTAATCCTCTTCTACCTCTATTTTTAAGAAAATACAATTTTAATTAGAAATTTCAGGGGAAAAAAATTCCAATCTGCGAAATATGCAGAATCGGCATATTTTTTAATACGTGTTATAGTATAGTAAACCCCCCAAAAACCATTTTGCTGGAATGTTTAGGCAGACCTCACTCACATCAAAGATCTCTTGGAATTTGTACCACTGTGTGACTCCTAACACAAGGCTTCTTGGGGAAAACCAATAGGTTGTGTATGGCCCTGCCCATACGACCGCAGCAGCCTGGTTCTTGTCAATGCCACCTCGGCAGCTGTGTCTGGGACACAGGGGACGATGGCTGGAATTGCTCTGGCAGATGAGCCAAAGGAGGAGAGAGCAGTGTCATCATATCACATCACTGCTCCCAGTCACGGGCCCCCTAGTGCAGGAAAGATATTGGTAAACTGGAGCAAGCTCAGTGGAGGACACCAACGGATGGGGCTGGCGCACTTGGCCTGTGAGGAGAGGCTGAAGGAACTGAGCCTGAAGAAGAAGTGTTGTTATGAAACAACAGAAATTGAGTGTATTTGAGTGACTAAGGCTAATGGAGGAAAGATTGAGGTCATATCGGCTCCAGAAGTTTTCTTCTTTTAAGTCAAGGGTGTCAAACTCATTTTCACCAGGGCCACATCAGCCTCGCAGTTGCCTTCAAAGGGCCGAATGTCATTTTAGGACTATGAATGTAACTGGAAGGCTGATGTGGCTCCAGTGAAAATGGGTTTGACACACCTGTTTTAAGTACTATGTAGCCCAGTAAATAGCACACTATACATTTATGACTGGTAAAGAATGTACAAAGAGCAGGACTGAATCAACAGTGCATTTTATACTCATCTTTGAATTCACCAGTATTTGGAAACGCAGCTTGAGAGAAATTTGCAGCTCGAGACACAGCCCACTGAACTTGATATGTGTCTGCTGATCTGAATACACAGGGAACAAACCATTATTTAAGAAGAAATACGCTGTTCAAGGTACTCTCAGACTTTCATTAAGAATTTAACCCTGATCCATGGTAGTCACCGCAATCTTCTAGCTCCCAATCTAAAATACCATGTTGTTCAGATAAAATTGTGCATTTTTTATTTGCTTACCTCTGTGACTGGTGAGAGATATTCTAACTCACTTCAGCAGGAAATTTAAGAGATTTGTTGGAGGATATAGTGCCACTGTATTGTACTATCAGTTCTACTATTGGCAGACAATTAGAAATTTGATAAGTTTCAGGCGATTCAATGTATCCGTCTTCAGAAACATGCCTATACATCATGTCTCATCATTTTTTTTAATAAAAAAGCAACAAAGCAAAACAAAGAACCCTTGTTGGAGTTTGTCTAACCTCATTCACTACATCTGCCAAGACAAGGCCCACCTTCTCAACCTGACAGAAATTATATTGAAAAAATCAATGTGCCAAAGGCTATTCAAATCCATCATGGAATTCTACACCAGATATACTGCTCTACAGTAATAAAAATTCTGCCACACATACCACTCCAGATTATGCTAAACACATTTTAGCTGGAAGAGACCAAGCTTATAGTTAGAGCAGCCGTCATTCCGAATAGTAGTGACTCGCCTGCAGGTTTTGTTTCATCTCAGTCAAGCCACTTAAAATCTATGCCACAGATATATTGACTGCAGAATTAGCCTGCCCATGTGAGAAGCACATATATAAAGCCTGTAAAACACTTCTAAATTTTTCAACAGTTATATTACGACTGTATATAGTACTACTTCCTAATAGCAGCATTATTTCACCAGAGTCAATGCAAATAAAGAATAGATCCTGCATATCTTGATAACACACCCACAGTGCTTTGGGTATGTATTCTTTTTATCACCAAAACCAAAAAAACATTTAGGCAATTAGCTATTAAATAGGACTGGAACAGGGGAAAAGTACACCAACACCTATCTAGGAAGACTTGCAATATTTCCTTAGAGCAAAAATTATCTACTCAATGGTTTATAAAAATATTTGGCAATTTCAGAGTGGATAGAGGAGAACTATTTTTTAATAGAACTCTGCTAGCCATCAAAAAATACTAAAGGAAAAAGCATTACCATTTAATGCTGCTTAGTCTGCTCAGATCAGTGTCTGTGTGGGTGGTTCTTGGAATATGCATTTGCAAAAACATGATTGGCATCAGCTGAACCATAAGAATATCAACTATATCCTCCTGTGGTTTTTCCACTTGTAATAAAGTTCAGGAGTGCAGTACCTATGAGCTTGATAAAATAAGTTACTTGATTAAGGTAGTGTCTGTCAGATACCTGCAAAGATGCTGATGCTCAATCAGAGACAAATGCCAATGTCCTCATTCACAATGAATGGGATGTCACATCTGCAACAGTCAATGGACGGCTTTTGGACTGTGACAGTATTTGGAATGAAAAGTAAAACCGTGACTTGGCTTCAAAAAATGACCAAGCTGCAAAATTCTACTGTGGATACATACTCTGAAGCCCACCATGTATCATAAAAGGCCAGAGTGCTTAATCATACAGTTCTGGTTTGGCTGAAAGTAGTTCAAAATGCTAAGTTGGAACAGAAAAGTTTTCTTTACATTTAATTTTTTTTCTGAAGTGTGGGTTTTTGGCATGGGTCTGTCTGTGGTTCTTTACCCTAATTATTAGTTCATAAGTTGAACTAAACACCTAAACTAAGCACCAAACTGCCGCATAAGTTAGATAAGTATAGAGCATACAAATTATAGAAGCAGCTTGATTTCAAACTATGTCTAGCAGCCTGCTAAGACCTGGAGCATGAACAGTTTTATACTAAGATGTTAATTTTCAAACGAAGCACAGGGAATGAGAATTTTTTCCCCATCTTCCTACAAAGAAATTAGCATTGTGTGACCTCTTATTTTATAACTTTCCGTATATTTCCTTCATCCCTTGTCACTCCTTTTCACTCCTCTTCTGTGGAATTGTACTAAATTCCAGTGAGAGAATCTACATATTGCTTTCTCTTTGTCTTCTGAATTGTTATTATTGCCTTACTGAAGGCAATTTGGATCCTGACAGGCTCATAAGCAAAGCTGGTAAGACCTAAATAAAGCTACTGTGCACAACAGGAAAGTTTTGTTCCTGTTTCTTCGTGACTCCTTTTGTGTGAAGTTCAATTTAACTCGTGAGATTGTCACTGTGCTTTGCCTTATCTTTTGTTTATTGGATATTGGCTTCCAATTTTGTAGATGAAGTTAATCATGATTAAAAACCAGCAGGGACGTTCTGCTCAAAAATTATGCTTAAAACAGAATCTCCTTAGCAGAACTGAGATTCTTTTTCTATAGAAACTAGTAACTTCAGTTTTAATGGGAAAAATTATTAACAGTTGCCTGTCTATCAAACAAAGATTTTTCAGCTGCCTACAAAGGCAGAAAGAAACCTTGATAGGTGCTTTCCTCACAAATTAAAAAAAAATCTCAAACCAAGAAACTCCAAATCAAAACAAACCCCACCTCACCTGATTATGCTAAATTTGATATTTTGATACAATGCCTTTCCTTAGAAATATCTGTGTTTTTCAGTTTGTATCCTGAGTCATGATGGAGATTTTCTTTCATAAAGAAATTACCTGTACTACTTACATGATGTGAATATATTTATATTTCTAGCCACCTTTACTCATGGTTACTGTCACACCCATTGCAACCAAAAAAGAAGTCTTTGGCATACAATCAAAACCTCTTACATATGTACCCAGTACGATGTGTCAAAGATCTACTCATTATTTGTTATGGTTCAGAAACTCACCATTAGAGGAGAAGCAGCAGAATTCATGGCTCATGTCTTGACACCGCCACCAGGAAATGAGAAATTTGGTTTGTGCTTGACTCAAAGGTCTTCCAGTGCAGTCCCCACTCATGCTGAAACACTCTTGGTGTCTGGTTAGTTTTTACTTTTCACATACCGGCACTGTCTTTCTACACTTCGGTTGAAAACAGTGCATGAAAAGCGTTGCTCGTGTGGAATTAGAAGCAGTCCTGCTCTCCAATTCTGAAAGAAAACTGTACAGGGTCAGATCAGTTCTCAGAGGATCCTTGCAAAGCTTTTATTTACAGAGCAAAAGTAGCACAAGCCTTGGTTAGGGCATTTAGCTCTACACGCTAGAGGGAAGCGTGTCTAGGACTGCCTCACAGAGATATGTCTAATATACTTTTTTTTTAAAGAATCTCTGAAATTTATTAAATGTTATTTTGTCTTTGAGATGCCCTTTGTAAACTCATTCAGAGGAGAATGAACACTACTCAGTGGGAGTCATGAAGTTAAATTATTCTTATCTAAATATTCCAGAAATTAGTAAAAGGCATATGCGAAAGTGTAAAATAAAAAT
Organism: Pampusana beccarii; assembly: GCA_013399365.1. Lineage (NCBI taxonomy): Eukaryota > Metazoa > Chordata > Aves > Columbiformes > Columbidae > Pampusana > Pampusana beccarii. The sequence goes on from VWYH01001802.1 coordinate 1,293,999, forward strand.
AGGGGTAGGACTCACTTTGAAGTCCAAACTCTTCACACCTCTGAAGAAAGGTAGACTCACATCCTAATTTTCTAGTTAAAGATCTGTGTACCAAAGCAATAATCTAAATATGCAAAGGAATTTAAGCTGTGAGCTAGGAATTATATACCAGTCTTTGTCATTTAGTTCTATCTTTGCAATTAAATAAATAAATCAGCGGGACACTGAATTGCCCTCAGCTTCCACAGTGCCAGAATTTCCCCCCGCCATTTAGTAAAACCTATTGGCTGAACTGGCAATGGGGTGGAGAGGGGAGGAACGACACAGGATTATAATATGCCACTGAAAAAAACAATCTTAGGAAGTCATAGGCAACAGGAGGACTTAAAACCTCATGCAGGAAGTAGAGAAGCAAATTCCCTATTATGTTCAGATGAAAGGTGAGCTTGCAAAACTGACATGAGCAAGTAATCATTTTTCTTTCCATTTTGTCACGCCACCATTTATCTAATTCTTTTTCAACACTATATCAGGGTAGTTTTAGAGTGCCAAAAGTGTGCAGTTTTATACTGTAAGCAGTTTAAGCTCTCTAGAATCAAAACTTTCTAGTATCTTCACTGTAACTTGTGTACTCTTGTGAACCATGAACAGAGTTCATCCACGTGCCACAACTAGTCCATCTAGTATTGTGTACAGCTTGTTTTTCTTAGAGCTGTAAGTCTTGAGAATGATAGCCTTTGCTTTGAACAAAAAAAAAAAGTTCTCAAATACTCTAATCTTGTTTTTCCTTTATTCATTGTCCTGCCTCGTTTAAGTCATGTACAGTGTAGCAATTAATAACATACCTTTATACACTGATTACATTCAAATACTAAAATATATGGATAAATCGTGGAGATGTATTTCCAGTATTGTAGAAGGATTAAACTTGTCCAGAGACAAGGCAGGTCTTGGAATCAGTATAATTGAAGGGCAAATGTCTATAAACAGCCATAGGCATCCAATTTGAGCTTGAGGGTCCCAGCCATTGCAGCCTACTCTTACTAAAGAGAAGCCACATGCCTCAAAAACCTCAGAAGGTCAGGAATGGAACAGTCTCTTCTGATCATTGTTAATGTTTTTCTTGAAATATTAATGGAATTTGCCTTTACCTCATTTTTTTTAAACTGTAAACATCAACATCTTATAGTAGTTTTGTTGCTACATGCAGCTAATACCCACAAAATTATTGCTATTCTCACGAAGTGCAGTGACCGAAATATTTTTTAATGATCTGCTTGTATTATGTGTACATTCAGAATAGTCTGAGGAGTAGAATCCCACTCTACAGAGACTTCCCCTCTGCAGTATCCTGTTTACACAATGTACTTTTAATCATTTAAGAAGTACACTGGATTTATTTTCACATCATTCTTTACCATGAAATTTATAGTTTATAAACAACTTTAAACTACGTTTGCCCTTGACAAGGTCAAGAAGGGCACACAAGCCATCAGCCACACCTCTAACTATAAAGTAGCTCGGATCTGTCATCTGAGTCAACCAATAAATAATAAAGATTGATGAAAGCAGCTATTAAACTACTTTAGAAATGCGTTCTATTTTCAGAATCACTAATGGCTGGCCACTAAAAAAGAAAAGGGTTTTTTTTCCTTTTTGTTAGAGTTGTGTATTCAGCTGAAATTCGGAATCTGCTTAATGCTTTATTCAAAGGAGAAAAAAGTCTGCTGCCATGATGGAGCCAACATTGTGATGAGGAGTGCTGCTTCATGAAGCTGCTGAACTGCACTCTGCAGAGGAGTTACAGAAAGCAGGATAATTGATTTGCATCTTTAGAATATCTGCAGCTTTCTATTTGTCTTTTATCCTCCTGTGCATGGCAGGAAAGAGCTGTCTCACTATGAAGCTCCCTACTATTCTTCCTTCAATTAAAAAGAAAACTGTGTTGTAGGTTGGGAAACACACAGAAATCAGTAGTGGCTAACTAGTAAAACATGTTTCCAGTTCCCAGGCTTTCATGGGACTTGGAGAAGACTTGGGGTATAAAGTATGTTGTACTGCCAGACCGCTCTACATAAACTATTTGAACCTCAGAGAGAAGGTTTATCCTTCAACACTCCAGGCGTGCTCCTACCTATGAATTCAGTTACCACAAACTTCAATCATGCACCTTTAACACGGTTGTTCAAGGGCTACAATGAGTCAAAATACCATTAAGCAACACCTATTTGTACATGCAAATAACTGTGTGGAAAACCGGTATGCACAGCTGGGGTTTATATGTAAATTTCAGGAGAAAACAAATGTATTCCAGGTTGGAATTCAGCTTCATATGCAGCAACTATGTTAATAAGTTTGCTCAGTCAAGTTAGGACACAGCAATGTAAAATCTGCTACACAATTGGTACTATGATATGGGTTTTGAACTGGGGCATAACACTGTTTTCCATTCAGAGCAAAATCTCTGCTTTCATCTTTTTTACTTGATTACAGCAAATCTGAGCAGCTGGAGAAGAAGAAAAGTGGGTGGAAAATCCTGATTGTCCCTTACAGCCCTGGACTAAAACACAAAATGAATCGCGGCCATGAGGCAGATACACAGGCCAGTTAGTAGACCGGAGAAACACGGGGCTGGAATATGCTTAATGTGAATGGATCCTTCAGAGGCTGAAGCTGCCAAATTCTATCAAATCTCAACAGAATATATACATATGTGAGACTTTTAGAGGCTTATAATTTGAACACAACTCAACAGCTTTCTCACCACAATGACAAAAGATATTTATGACCACCCCAGTCTAAGTGCCCTTCACCCCTTCAAAGCATGAAATTACTAGAATTTTCAATATATTAGCTACATATCTTTAAACCCAAGTAAACTAACCCCTCCTGACACCTTTTCGGCAATGGGTGCACCATTCTTGCTGAACATTTTCCAAAACAATTTAGGCTGAGACAGATATTCCCACATAGAAAATATTAACTGAAAGTGCTGAAATTTGGCAACATTATAATCAAGTGAAGGTAGACCATTATAAAGCATGAGGCACCTTTAATGTCAATTATTTCTATTTGTGTCGTCCGTACATTAACTCAGGCATTACCAAATTATATTGCTCTTTTAATAGAATTTGAAGAAGGTGCTGTATAAAGAGATTTTTTTTTTTTAATACCCAGAGGAAGATCTTGTTATGTAACAGAAAACATCAATCACTGCCTTTCTTTATGGCTATCTGTGCACATTAACAAGTTTTAGGTGTGTACCAGATCTAGACGAAGCTCAGAACAAGGACTCAGAAGAAGTCTGGGGAGTCCTGTGAGCAGATTCCCCTCATCTTCTCCTAGGTGAAAATCTGGTGAAGTACTCCAACTCAGAGGATCTACACTCTGTCAAATAATGAGTGCCACTGAAACTGCTTTCACTACAGTTTCAACACTATAGCATCTCACCATAGAAGAGTATTATTATACTGCAAATATTGCTAATATTCATATTTTATTTCTAGAAGACCAGATTGGTGGCCTTCTGTAAAAGAAACCTTTTTCAATTTCTCTGTAATTTCCTTTTCCTATAATTTCTGTAATGATAGTGAGTATCACAATGCTCATAAGACCCCACATAACTAATTAAAATTCATTTTTAAGTATCACATTATATACTGTCATCAGTCTACGACCCACAGTGCACACACCACTGAAACACAGAGGGAAATACACTAAACTGTAATTTCAGGAGTCCCTTGGAGCACCAGGTGGGTATAATACCAGACTGAAATTCTAGCTAGTGGCATTCAGCTACACTTTCAAGTGATCTGCAAATACATTTGTCACTTGATTCTCCTTTCTTTATATGTATGTATATATATATAGCCCATCTATGTACTGAAGTCTTACATACGTTCATCTCTGAGTAAAAATAACCATGACTTAATATTGCCACGATTCATTTCAGTCCTTGAAATGTCACAGCTGAAAGGGACCAATCTTTCCAGGCAGGGTAGGAGGTGTATTTCTAGCTCTGTTATCTTCCATCATACAGATTCAATGGCAACAATTCTTTCATGAGAGAGGCAGTGAGCTGAAAATCCTCTTGTGAGCTGGCAGCTGAACTTCATTAGGTCAGCTAGCACAGGAGTACTCATGTGAATCCAACAAATTAACAGCAACAAATAAATTTCACAGGCTTTTTTGCATAGCATAAATTGAGACACTTCATTATTCATATACAAAACCATACAAGCCCAGCTTGGAAATGAGACACATTGTATGTGACATTTGAATAACTTATCTGTGGGTAAGAATGCCAAAATTATGCAAAAGGTTGGTGAACTCATCATATAGTGGATATACTTCAATAACCCACTACTTGAAATGTGAAGAAAATGTCAATCAGGCTATCAGTGATTTCAAAGATGATCATACCTGAGTTCAAATATTCTGTTACGCACCAGAAAATACTTTTTTAATTATTGCTGCTATGCTGATTTTTTTTTCCCTATTATTGTCTTCTGAAAGATAACTTCTTACTCCTATATACACATAAGTTTTGTTTTGGATAGTCAAGCTAAGAGCCTAAAATTTTAAGATTGCACTTAGTATACCACATGATGGAAAGTGTTCATCCCTAACTGTAGTTCCCAGTGCATGAAAGGGAGGAATTATGAGGGGAAAACAGCAAGAGGTATGACCTGTAGGTGCTACATAAGCCCAACAAAGAATTCATATGCTCAGGAAAGAAAAGTGTTTCTATCTCCCCTTCCCTCTGACCAAGACAGAATTATTTTCCCAAGGACAAACTGGAGGATCATTATAGGTTTAGAGAGGTAATCCTTAGCCCAATACTGAGGAAGTCAACAAAGACCTCACAGGTAAACAGTAGGGTGGGACACAAACAGAAACCAGATTAACAAAATCTTCCCAAAGCAACAATTAATTTGCATTACACAATGCAAATTCCCTTATTGCCACCGTGAAAGCTTGTGCTACACCAGCCATTTCAAAGTTGCTACAGCTTTTTGCCCCTGAATCCTCAAATTGACCTGTGCGAGCTTCCTGCAGACAAGATCTCACCACACTGACTGTGTTTCCTCTCATGCCAGAAACAAACAGATGAAAATTAACGTTGACCTGGGAATATCTCCCAGTTGACGATTACTTTTGAGACTACTGATCAACTCAATTTTCAATGAAAGCTCTTACTGACAAACATAAATAGTAAAGGATAGTTGCGACAGCAACATTAGTGTTGAGATTACTGGCACAACAGAGAAAAAAGTATCATTATTGTGCTAATTTTTTCCAAGTTGTGCTTCTAATTAATTGGATATTTGTGACACTGCCAAACAACTGAACTTGTCTAACAGGCTGTTATTATATTATTTTGTTTAGTCTTTTCTTTAACATGTAATGCTATGGGCTATCAATAAGCCACCCTTTTTGCAAATGCATTTCATTTTCACATGGAAAGAAACCAGGCTTCTTTCTAAAGACAGGAACATTCCTTTCCCCCACCCACCAGTTTGATTTATTACTCCTACTCAAATGTCAGCATTCAGTTGTTTCACCTGGTTTCTTTTTTTAGCTACATAGCAAACCAAAATCAGTCCCTTGTCAAATTGCACAGCTTGGCACAGCTGTGCCAGAATTTTACTACAGGTGGGAATTTATTTATGTGATTGTGGACATTTTTACCTTCTACACAGAATGTTGTTTTCCAAGACAGCGATGAAATGCTCTATATGGAGGAAATATAAAGCACTCCTTTTTTTTGCAGATTAAAAAAAGAAAGATGCATTTTATATTGTGTCCATGCCTGCATCTCTTTTCTTCAGAGAAATCAGGCAACAAGCACCCCTTTTGGGGTTTCCAAGGGACAACACTATAAAGCAATTGACAGCATACTGCCTTGAGAATCCAACATGCTTATGATGTGACTTACACATGTGTGAACTACAATCAAAGAAAACACTGAAAACTGTTTCCTGATAAGGAAGAAAGTTGTATGTCCATATACACACCTTGGATCAGATCCCCAAATACATTCTCATGGAGTTGTGCTAGATAAAAATCAGTCTTCCACTTTTTTCTCTTTCAATATATATGTGAGTAAAGTTTGAAATTATAGCTTTTCAGAACTGATCTGACAGAAACTAGGTAAGGCATTTATGTTCATTCTCCTATGCAGCTCTACGGCCATGGAGAGGGTGGGTGCTGGGCCACTTGTGCACAAACACAGCCTCCTCTCCCAGCCTTGCAAACATCCTCCTCCTGCTCTTCAAAAAACTTCTCCACCAACTCTGCACTGATCTGCCCACAGAGGCAGAGGTGTCACTTGTGCAGTGGTCTGTGCCTGAGCAAACGTCACCAGTATCGGCCACAGAAGTTGGGTCTGAGCAACTCCAATCTGCAGTTCTCCAGAAGTGATCTTCACCTTGCACACATTGTGCTCCAGCTGTGTCATCACTCGCTCTGTACTCATGTTAACTCACTTTTGTTTATATGGAAAAGGAAGATCTGGATTCCTCCCTGTCTTTCAGGTTCCAAGAATGAACAAATAGCCACATGGAAAGAAATCAAACATAAAAGTTTACTTGAAATGACAATAAATTTGCTACAGTGCAATCAATTTTATAAAAAATTATAAACTTCAGAAAATCAGAAAATTCACAATCATTTTTACTTAAGACAAGTGATTACCCTTCTAAAACTTGTCTCTCGTGTCTGTTAGCCCTTCTGCTCACAAACAGTAGCTCTAACCCACCATGTTTATAGTCCACAAATGGTTATAATCCTCCTCTAAAATTCTAGATAAAAATCAATGCTGGCTTTCAGTAACTGTTACTAAAGCCCTCTGCAGCCCTTCTTCATTATTAAAAAGTAGAAACTTTTAAATCTCATAAATATTACAGTATTTGTAAAACTTCTGGCACAGTTGAACTAGGAAGTGTTAGAGATTTCTTTATTTAATGCAAGTAAGTAATCAGACTTCTGGATGCTTCTCCAGAACAAAACTCTCAAATGCTGGGGATTTATTCCTGCATTAGTGGAAAGAAAATATTTTCAACACTGACTGAAATAACCTCAGTTTCTAAAGAAAGCTGTACCGTTTGCTGAGTTACTGGATCTGTGATGAATGAGTTGTCACCAAAATGTGTAGTATGTGATCTGCCTCACTGAGCATTTCCCTTTTGTTTGAGAGAGTGCCTAAATAAACGTTGTACCCTACTAAGTGCAGGGCCTGCAGAGTGTCACAGCCACCGCTGCTGGAGGCACCGCAAAGCCAGGGCTCCCCTCCCTCCACCATCGCCCAGAGTACTTGTGTGTATTAAACAAGACGTTCTTTCTCAGACTGAAATTACCCAAGCACCCAATGCAAAAGCACTTGTTGTACGGTCTCAGCCGAAGGAGGAGTCTCCCCAGCCCCCAGCAACAGCCTTCCCACCATTAGAGTCACTCCCAACATGGTCACCCTTGATGGTACAGCTTTAAATTCCACTGTATGACTAACTTGCTACCGTATTGTCAATGTGACTGTTCCCATTCCAGCGAGTGCAAGAAACAAAGCGAGCATAAAATATGAGCAAAATTACTCAACAGCTGGTACACTAATGCATTCAACTTCTCAGGTAAATCACTGCACCCAGCAGCTAACACTGAAGGGCAGCTGTTCTGTGGCTTGAGACACTCATCATCTGCAAAAAGGGTGGCCACAGGAAATACCAATTTCTCGTTTGCAGTCACGTACAGCAGCGATAGGGAATGGCTGATGACATACGCTTACTTTTCTTTCCTGTAGATCAGCTGGGAGAAGGGGATTACTTGTTTGTGCATTGCACAACTGAGTAGGATTCCAACAAGCTTCAATGACCGTGCTTCATGAAATACAACACCAAAACTGAACCAGAAGTCAAACCTTCTGGTTGCATCTAGTCAAAATACATGATTCAACCAGACAAACTAATGATGCTGGGGGCTAAATTCAAGCAGGTACCAAGACTGAGTTTATAAAATAATGAATATGCATGCAAGTTTATATTTACATTAGCAAACTTGCATGTGCAAAAGGACAGCACTGTGCATTTACCAATTATGCTCACACATGACTATCTTTGGCTCCTTTTGAAAAGATACATATATTTTGATAAATCCTGGCCAAAGGCCTACGCCAGTTGGAACTGCCTTTGCCAGAAACTGTGGACATAAAATACTTTCCAGGTTGTACTCAGTTCCTTGCAGAATGAAGCCCAAAAACAGGGGGTTCTTGTTGGAGTTTCTACAGTGAAGCTACTGATGGTTACGATGATCAAATAAGCAGTGCAGCCCAAAGGCTTGTTCACAAGCTTAAATGAAAAGCACTGTAACTGCAAACTTGCACAGAGTAACAGCTTATTCAGTCTTCAGTAAATGAAGTGTTCTAATAGAAGTTTTTTTCTTCCTCTGACGGCTAAATGCTTCCCCAATTACTAATGTGTGAAATGATCTAAAGTATTAGTGTTTGCATTATGCAGTTACTTGCACAGACCTTGGAAAAACGATGCCTCCTGGCAAAATTTACTAGAGAAAAAACTTCCAGATAGAGATTTGACTTAAGGCATTACTGTTCAATAAGGAGTGGTTTGGGCAAGATCTTATTTCCACTTTTGCCCTGCAAGAAAATAGGCAATGAGTAGTAAATGAGTTGGAAATTATTACTATAATTAACATGTCTTCAAAGCAACCGTTGGAAATTGTGCATGTGGCAACAAACTAATGAAGCTCCAGTTGCACAAAAACAAAAGGTCACAACAACCTGAGGGAAGCCAGGGTAGAAGCTGTTTTAGAGAACTTTTCCCATATTGACGGCAGACTCCGAAGAAGATTATGACAAGGCCATCCAGCCCCGCACAGTTTCATTGTCTCGACAGCGAGTCTTCCAGTAATGAATGTCTGGTGCTATCAGCACACACTGAGGCACTAGGAAGACCTCTCAGAAAAAAAAGAAAACAGGAGGTCCAAGGGAGGGGGAGTTTAGGATGAAGCCAGAAAGACACAGCCAACAAAGTATACTGGCGACATGAAGAGGGATTTGTTTGGCCAAATCTTGATTTATTGTGTAAATAATCACTCGGCCAGTGAGCACTAATTGCACATAGCATGCACTGAGCAATTCAGTGTGAAACCTTTTCAAACGGTACAGCTCAGTTCTGCACTTCAGTTTTTCTCTTGAAAAGATTATATTCCCGTGGGTCTCTCAAGAGTACTTCAAATTGTTCCCTGCATTCAAATTCTGCCTGCTTTTGCAGAATAAGAGAAAACAAATCTTCATACAGTTTCTCCCTGTTTATTTTTTTTATGAAAACAGTAATCAAATTCATATTAAATGTTCTAATTGCATTCTTTTTATATAAGCAGCTAAAGAGAAAGAATAGTTGGAAAGACATAGCACAAGCATATTGTGTACAGGTTTTACACAAGCACCCACGCACATATTTCTGTCATGACACCCACTTTTCCACATCATTCCTAATTTGCTATGTTCTTGTTGCTGGGCTGGATCCAAATCCCCCTGCAATGAACGTAACTTTTTCAGTTAGTTTCAGATTGCCTGGGATTCAGTTGAGGCATTTGGGCTATAAAGAGCATATCGGGAATGCTGGCTAAGGAGGGCGAGGAGGATGTGAGGGGTATTTTCACAATGTTGATAAACAACCAAACATACAAATGATAGCTGAAATTTCAAGTTGCATGGATGAGGAAGAAAAAAAGAATTGTCCTTCTGAATTTTCTTGGTATATGACAAAGCGATAGTTCCAATTAACCCTTAAATCCTTCTTAGCATAGCTTGAGAGCAGAAGTCTGTGCCTATTCAGTTCATTCCTTTATTTTAAGTTTCCTTCCTTTTTTTTTTTTTTTTTTTTTTTTTGTGATCCGCAAATCCATTCCGTCATTCTTGGCAGATCATTGTCCAGGCCGTGGGGTAAATACCTTTAGGCAACACTGAAATTCTTAAATAAAACTTCCTGGATGCTAAGCAGCAACTTACTCAAAAAGGGTTATTCGGTGTGCACTGCTCACTGTTCTCTGTTCTTTCTGTCTCAAAGTGGTTGATAGAATTTTTCAAATCACCATCATTAGCAGTTAGCGCTAATGAACTAAGCACTTTCTGTATTTAGTACCAAAATAAAAATGTACATAATCTTCAGCATCAGTCAGGAAATATTGAGGATGCATAGAAAGCCTACTAATGAGGCTTTAAATTGTGCCTCTTAATCTCTAATATTTTCCATAGTAAAAAACACCAGGTGTGATTTTGCTTTGATGTGCTTCTTTCTCTAACACCTCTAAGTAAGTTATTCCAGAGATCTGAGTATATTCACAGAGCTACCCTTTGCTACCTACTCTGTCCATGAAAGTGATCCACTTGCACGAAGTTCACATGGTATAGCATATACAGCCAATTCCACTGTAACAGATAGCATGCCATCTGTTAACTGCATTTGAAGTCTGCAGTGGAACATATTATAATCTTCTTTAAAATATCTCTGGGGTTACTTTTACAGGCCTGGGAAGATAAGGGAAAAATATTTCTTCCTTTGGAAGTAACACTGTATGTATCTTTCTTTTACGGCAGTGCACGGGGCAAAACAAGGTGTACATAAAGCAGTGGATGTTTACAAAAGTAACATCACCTCTTAAATCTTTGGGTTGTCTGGGACCGCGAAAAAAGACTAGTACCCAGACAAACACTTCATATTCAAAATGAAGTAACTGTTCAGAGAAAAATCAAAATTCAGTAGACAAAATTATACAATCTCTGTGATGCTGGAATTTTACATTTCCAAATAAGAATCTTTATAAAAGTGGAAAGTGCCCAGGACTCAAATGCCAAGCTTTCATGAAACGTTGTGAACAGTTAGGAAAAAAGCAATTCTTTCTGGAAAAAAAAAAAACCAAACAAACAAGCAAGCAAACAAAAAACACAAACAAAAACTACCCCCCCAAAAAACCACAAACAAACAGAAAAAACTACAACAACCAAACAAACAAAAAAACCACAACAACCAAACAACAAAAATACCCCAACAACAACCACACCACACATACACATGTGCCCAAAAAACAAACAGAACTGAACCAAAATCAAACCCCACCACATCCTTTGTAAGTTATTTGGTCATTTTACTAGATGTTTTATATTAGGAAAAGATTTAGAGAAAATAAATTACTTCATAAACTTTAGAAAGCAAACAAGAGAAAAAGTCACAGGACTGTGACAAAAACTATTGCCTGATGATTTACAATAAATCAGCCCTCACAGCAGACTAATGGAATGATTAATAACTGAGCGTTAGCATTGTCTGCTTTCCAGAAAGTTTCCTTCACCTGCTGGTTGATCAAAAGACACCCAAGAAAGCAGATGTCATAAGAAAATCCAACAATACCTAACATCTTTCTTTCCTCTCTTGCTATTTTATAAAGCAATTTGCTCGTTGTTATTTCTTAGGAAATCTGTGTTTATCTCAGAAATGGACCAGGTCTGACATGTAGATCCCCAATCTCTCCAATGCCCAGCAGCTGCTATAGGTAATAATAAAATGGAAATAGCTTGTCTTCCTATGTCATGTTCTACTCTCATATAGAAGAAAGGTCCCTGTGCTAAAAAGCTTTACTGGAAGGATGGATCCCCACACAAATTCCTCAGCTAGTCTGCTAAGGGTTTTTTAGCCTCAAGTCGAAAGAGGAGACTTTCATGACTGCAGTATTAGTACTACAAAAGCAATCCAAGCATGCACATACTCTTTTCATAATCTATTAATCTGCTTCTCCTTCATTCAGCTTTGTTGAAAGATACAGATGGTATTTTACATCACTTTTTTATAAAATGCCAAAATTCAAGGCTGACTGAAGCCCATGGTATGAGTTTTAACTTGATGTTTCTCAGCTTGGGTCAGATGAGCAGCATTCATGCATTCATAACTCTGCTTACTACATGGCTGCTAAAGTAAGGAGGAGCTTGATTCATGTTATAACAGATGCCCTTCCAGATTTCCTTTATTCCAACAGAGAAGTTGAACACTGCCAGCAGCTTACAGCCTTATTGGGCAATATTGTAATTTGGATTATCTTCCACTGAGAAAAGATTCCACTTTTTATGACACTGTCCATTAAAAGCTCTCTAGTACACTACACTATGGTATTTAAGAGGCATGAAACATTTTGATAACCAACAGTCTCTTCTGTTGAGTGACTATTTAGGAAAAACACTAAAGGTTATCTAGCATTTCAAGAATAAAAACCCAGGCTTGGTGGTGCTACCTTGACAGGAATGGGATATCCATCTAAAAGAATTCCTTACAGGCACAAGCTATGAGCAGAGATGCCAAAGCTGACTCTCTGATTACCTTATTTAAAAAAAAAAAAAATTAAAGAAATCCTTAAGAAGCAATAACGTTATAACAGATGATCACTTTGCTTGAGAAAGCCAAAGGTGTTTAGAACCAGAGCCAGGGCACGTTTAGAACCTAGGCGGGAAACGCATCAAAATGATCTTACTCAATCCAAGCATGAGACAAGCCACAGAGGGCTGACTTCTTGTATTTTGTACCTAGTAGTACAGAGTGCATGGGAGAAGAACAGGAGTAGCACTCCCCATCTCCTGTAGCCTTCAGGCTACAGCAATGTCTGGAGTGGTTCTCTATTGTTCCACACCATGAGAAAGTTTTCATTGCCATGCTCTGGCTCCTGCAGGTTTGAACAAGTTGTGCTTCTGTATCTAGGAGGATGTTTTGCCTTAAACCACAGAGTCAAATTTCAGGTACATTGCACTGAGATTTGCAGTTTGTCAACTGAGGAGTGATTCATTAATGTCCTCTGCTTACGACTTTCTTGTAAACACGGAAAAAACCACCACACTAGGAAGCCACATAAGATATTCTTATCTAAAAATCATCTAATTCTACATAAGCATTATTTTATTTTAACATCAACTCGGAGGTGCATGTAGAGATCCCTATGAAACATGGAAAAATATCTATTTGTAAAGCTATTGGGGAATACAAAAGTATCTTGCATGTTTCCATCTGGAATTGTTTTTAGAAATGCCATCTAGAGGGGCAATGCAGAAACATGCTGTCAAAGAATAAACAGCATCTTTATGTAAGGCAATTAATTCTGTAAATGCAGTCCAATCTGTGAATGGCTGGTAAACAAATGGAGTAAGTGCCAGTATAAATATTTATTTGGGAACAGAGGCAGCTTCAAAACAAGCAAAAGTTTGTCTCAAGCAGTTGGTGTGTGCACTCTGCAGAGAAGGAGCATGAATGGCTCCAAGCAAATGCTCAGTAGAGCTCAGCATGTGAATTCCAAATATACAGGAATTTTGTAAAGAATTTAGTGTTATTAACAGTTCAGCGAATTGATCATCATGACTTTTCTTCCTTCCTCCAGTAACATTTAGTATAAGCTGTTATTAAAGCAAATAAAGTCCAGAAAGCTATTTGATCCACATTACTTATACTAGAATATCCATTAAATGACATGAAGATAATATTGTATAGAAAGAATGTAAACGTTTGTCACCAAATTGCAGCTACAGCCGTTTGACATTTTACAAGCCTTACATTTTAAAAAATATTTTATTCTAAAATGGAATAAGGAAATAATTAAATATTCTTAGTTTATGGAACAACTTTAGAATGAGCTAATATTTTAATTTAAAAAATTGTGAAATTTTAAATTCAAGGAGAATATGATAATGATACTTCTTCTCTGTTCAAGTACAATTAAATTGCTTTGACTACAAGTAGTAAATGTAATTACTGGATATGACATACTAAAAAGGTAAATTGTAGCCTTCTGAAAGGACAAAAGCTGGTCTATGAATGGGGATTTTTTTTTGTCAATATGACACATTTTATACTAGCTCACAAGCAAAACAAGGTGCACTCCAACTGTGGAATAGCAGAGAGCTCTCACCCTAAACATGATGGAAATTATCTTTCGGCTGAAGCATTATGAACCACATGGTTTTACAGCAGAAATTTTCAACCAGCCAGTATTTAGTCCCAGTGGTCAGAGCACGCTGACAGGCTGACAACTGGGACACCCAGCGTACCTCTAGGTGGTCACATTTAGTAGGAGATTATGCCAAGATAGAAAGGCATATTGTTAAAGAGCTTATATGGCAAGGTGCTGAGCCTACTGGGAGTGCAGAACATGCTGTGCATGACATGGCTGAGGTCAAAAAACATAATTATTTCCATAGATACTGAAACAACTCCACTGAATCTCTTGAACAGACAACACTTGCAGAGGAACACATTTTCTCCACAAAATCTGAATGCAGTATCAGAGTAAATTGCCATTGGAGGGGGATCATGTTAGCTAGCTCAAAATACAGTACTTTTTTACCTTCAATCATTTCAGTCTCTGGCTACATGACAGGTTATTTTTTACAGTTTGTCTCTTAACAATATTTTTTTATGTAAATGAGATGCAGATGTTATCCAGAATTTACCTACTTCTCACAGTTCTAGTCTCACTTCAAACCTTTCTGTCTCAGTATACTTGAAAGAGAAGATAATTGCCATAGAGGATAACAAAAAGTGATGCCCTTTCAGAAAGAACGTGAATTTTGAAACAGGCTTTGCTGTCATGAGAGGCTCTGAAGTAAGGGCCACGTCCATCTGCCATGGCTGATGATATCTGCTCTGCCTGATGATTCAGTTACTGGTTGCTGACACAACATACAGCCTCTGATTTCTGCCATTGGAATTCTGAATCCTCCAGGAAAGAGACAAAACAGAAACATCCAATGAGATGTATAACATTCAGAGATATCAGGTCAAGATTTGCTTTCTAAGAGAATAAAAAAAAAACAAAAAAACAAAGAGAGGCTCAATTTTTTCCTAATTGTTTAAATAGCTGAAATTTTACAACAGTCTGTACCTATGAATGAAGGCTCAAGTGGCAAAATTTTTGCCATTCCCTATGGCAAAATACTCAAATTGCGATTTGCAGTCAGAAAACCTCAAAATGATGACAACAAGAAAACCACAACAAAACCTTCTTTGGAACCAGACAATTTCTGCTGTGGCCTGAATCTCAGAGTGTTGGTTGTCACTCAGCCTGACCTTAAAATGAATTTACAGTGTGTATCCGCACCTTTGCTTGTTACAGCCTGTTCCATTTTCAATGTACTGACTGCTCCCAAGTGACTGATAAGAGAAAGCAATAGGTGTCCTTGGTAAATATTTGGCAGTGCTTAAGTATCTAAAAGAAAACTCTGGGCTAAGAAAAAGTTCATTAAGTCTCTTTAGCTGTTAGACTCTCTGAGCTGACATGGTATTTCCAGTCAGTAAAACTATCATGATTTTTAAACACCTGTGAGAAGCAACTGCAAACAATTTGAAAAGAAAAAAATGCTTTCAGCCTTCAGAAGTTGTGAGTCATTGTGGTGGTTATTTATAAATATAAGTACATGAAATTACTTGTTATGAACAAAGAATTGATATGTACTTCGTATTGAAAAAAAAAGATCTATCCACTGTCACTTTTAAACAGAACAAAAACCTAGAGGGAGGAAGACTATGCAGCAATAGCAAAGTTCTTGTCACAAAAATAAGGTTACTTCATAAAATTTCTTGTTGAGGTTGAACGAGGAACAACCTCCCAAGCTTAGCAGGAAAACTCTATAGCACGTTTTTCCTTCAGCAAAATGTCAAGAACACATTCTCCAAAAGGTTTAATGACATTTGATTAGTGAATTTTAGTAACAAAAATATTTTGAAAGTCAGAGGTTTAAAACACTAAGCAAAATTATCAAAAGTTTATCATAAGTGTACTAGACCAGTCAGAGGTTTGTTCTTATGTTATAAAAGCTCTTTTTTTCAAGGTAGAGTATATATATATATACTTTTTTTTTTTTAAAAAAGTATATCTGCTATTCAGAAAGACTCTCCTCCTTGCTACCTATTTTTTAAAAAGTATTCTTGGAAAGTGGGAAAACACTATCAGTTACGAACTGCCTGTTCCAGATAGAAATACAGAGCATATTGTTCCTGTATTCCTTGCATTTATCAGCTTCAGATAACCACTGGGGAGAGCTGGGGAAAAGGAAACTGAGAGGGTTTAATTTACACAATGCATGATCCACTGTGTTGATTTCTGCCTCGTATATAAATTACAATGCTGTTATATTCTAAAGCTCTCATTTCAGTGAAATTTGGCGTGTTTAAATTCATCATGAATCTCTGGCTATCTAGGAATTAACAATGAGATAGATTTCTTTACCTAGTCGTAGTCTACTTAGGTTACGTTACAGTGCATAAGGATAAATATTCCTCCTAGTTGTATGCCATATTAATCTAATACTGCTAAATTACCATAGAAAAGGTCTAATAAAAGAAGTTCTAGCAAAAGCACAAATGTTAAATCCTGACCAAGGTCCTGAAGTGGGATAGAAAAAGTGTTGGGGTTTTCCTGCAGCACAGCACAAAATTGTATCCAAAATTTCTCCCATAATATTTTAATAAATTACGTCTGTGATGTTGCAGGGAAAAGCACATGGTCAGAGAGGCTCATTATTTCACATCCTTCTAGAAAAATAAAAATGTGTACTATGTCAACAACTTTGTTTTCTTTTATATTGATGTCTCTAAAACCCACCCCATGACTAATACAATTCCTTCAGAAATACCTGAAGGCTGTATTGTTGTTTTTAAAGACGAAATCAGAAACTCCACACCAAGTAGAGCACATGCCACTACAAAGAAGTTGCTATTTAGTGTTATCTCTGAGAACAGCCACATAAATTTAATAGTGTTATATGGCAGCAATGTTATCACTAAGCTGTTTTGCTGGGCAAGCTACAAATCTGAACTTTTTCAGTCTGGATAATGACTGGTGTCTTAAACAATGAGGAGTAATAGTTTGATGACAACCATCGTGCAAGTTCAAACAGCAAAGAGAAACTTGTACGAGAGGAAGCATCAGACTCACACCTGGACTCAATATGTTCATGAAGGAGAGATTTGCACTCACTGCAGGTCTAGAGGCTGAGTTTGCAAATCCCTCCCCATCAGAAGAAAACTGTGCTTCTTATCTGCTTCTCACAGTATTTTCTTCCTTTCAAACTGGTTCCTAAAACGTACCAAAAAGTTAAATCACCATTGCTATTCTCTATTCTAGCCTTCACAGTTCTAAAACAGAGGCTGTATCTCTTCCTAGAACAGAGAGTGTGGAAGTAGAACTAGAAGTGGAATAAACACAGAAACAAAAAACTGAATTTGGTGCCCTAGGGGGGAAAAAACCAACCAAACAAAAAACAAAAATAAAACAAAAGCCACAGAGCTGGCCAATGTGCTGTATTGAAATTCCATTAGACTAGGAAGATAAGACACTATAGTTCATTTCAGTGCTAATGGAAACTGAGGAGCCAAGTCTATGGGGAGACATTAATTCAGCATTTTTTCTGTTGCTTGTTTTTCTCTCGGCCATATTCCAGTTTATTAGTATATACCAGAGTTTCTCCTAACAGACTGTTTTGCATTCAAGTCAGATTGAGGAAGGTAGAGTCTTCCTAATTCAGGATACAGAGCTTCTTTCTCGCATTAGAGAAGTTCTGCAATCTATCTAATATTTTTACTTCAAACATAAAACAAATTGTGGTGAATCTTTCCTTCTATATGTCTTTATGTACTTATATATATCGGAGTTTCCATGTGTGCATTTATTTGTTATTATCATTTTTCTCTCCTTTCCTCTAGTGAAGGAGGAATAGGAAAGAAGAGAACATTCAAAAAATTAAACCTCTGTTTAAAATTATTTGGGTTTTTGATGTCTTTGAAAGAAGTTTAAAAATGAAAATAAAATACAAATCTCCAAATGCTTCCAGAATATTTCTTAAAGCTATGTAAAAGCTGTCCTCCAGAAGAAATTCACTTGACAGATACAAACCAGATGTAACAATTAATGAAAAGCTCAAGAAGAAAAAGTTGATTTCCACACAAATTAATTAAATATATTCCTAACTATTATAATATACAAAAGTTTTGTGAGGTTCATATTGTTTTTAATTGCCCCTACTACATAGAATCATAGAATCATTTAGGTTGGAAAAGATCTTTAAAATCACCAAGTCCAACCACTAACTGCTAAGTTCACCACTAAACCATGTCCTTAAGAACCTCATCTACGCATCTTTTAAATATGTCCAGGGCTGGTGGTGCCACCACTTACCTGGGCAGCCAGTGCTTGATAACAGCTGAGCTATGCATGATGGTATTAATGAAAGGTAAGCTTCATGAGTTTCAAACATACATACACCTACATTGCTCTATTAAACTGACTGAGAATATTTATGTCAGTGAAGTTCCTCGTATGCTGATGTTTGTAGGATTCTGACCTAGTAATATTGTACAGTACAGTATAATAAATCTATTATTCTAAATTTTTTTTCAGTAAGAAAATAACTGCATTGAGATGAATTCATATATTCCAAATATTTCCTAGTTTCCTGCAGCTTGTCCAAAGTCTGTACTCAGGATTTAAATTTTTAGTCCCTTTCTGGTGGAAATAAGATATATCTAGTCCCACAGAACACTTACCTTTCAACTACTTCTGAACTTATTAACTGGTTTAATCAACTTTGCCAGAAGCACAGTACCTACAAGTTCCATGAAAACAGGAAGCCAATGAGACATTAAAAGGCCATATTATTACCTTTGTACTAACTGGGAAAGGTTGCAGCACAAGCTCATGCCTTATCAGACAACACACAAAGATCGAATAAAAGATAATCTTTCCATGAGCGCAGAAATAAGACAAAAGTAGTATATAGCAATAACATAAACTTATGTCAGGAAAACAAGATAACATTCATTTCTTAAGTTGTTTATAGGCAGTGAGCTTAGATTTTGCTCTATGATAGCAGGCAAGTCCATGACCTATTTAGAGTCCAATTACTTTTAGAAAAATGTCCAAAGCAGCAATCAAAAATGGCCCAGCCCAGAGAAGCTTGACAAGTAGGAAAGTCACAGACTAAGATACCACACTGTCATGGGTGTATACATGAAGATTTTCCTCATATTTTGTAAATTAATAAAAACAAATAGAATGGACAAAACAATAAATAAAAGAATGAAAACATTCCAAGTGATATTAAAATATATTTGGAGAAAGACTGATTTCTAGGAGAAATCCTGTCCTCCATTCCACAGTAACAACAAAAATTTTCTCCCAGTACTTCCTCTTTATATTTTTCCAAGTTATTTTTTGATTTTCTAAAAAATGTTTGTCTAACAGCATCATTGGTACCCAGTCCAGATCCTAAGACAGTTGTATCCTCTTTTTGTTACAGATTCTACCTTGCCCCTCCTTTCTGTCCCCATATGCTGGTTTGACTGAAAATGAGTTACTTTTCTTCATGCAGTTAGAAACTTTCTTTTTCATAGCTAGCACAGTCATTATTTGGACTTAGTTTGAGTACAAGAGTTAACAACCCAGCACAGAGTTAATGTTTTTAATTGCTCTGGTCTGAGAGCCAAGGACATTCTGAGTGCTTTGCCCACAGGTGTGAGGCATCGAGGAAGGGGAGCATGGATGGGGCAGAGCTTGACTGGCATCTAGGCTGATCAATAAGAGTATTCCATCCCATTAGCGCTACGCTTCAGATTTAAGGACAGTCAGGATCTTCCGGTAGCTCTCTCTCTGTCTCTTCACTTTTGGAGACCTGTTCGGGATGTTTAGATCGGCCTTTGTCATCCTGATGTTTTGCAAAGGCCTTTGGGCCTTTCTGTCTTTTTTCCTTTTATCTCTAATGGGATCAGCTGTTTGGGATCAGGTGCTGTTTCCCAGGACTGGCTGTTTGGTGTGGATGGAATTAGTGAGGAATTGCATTGAGTATCTTTTATTTTCTATTTTATATATGTATATATACATATTTACTAGTAGTGTATTAGCATTTTGTTATTTTATTAAACTGTGTTTATCTCAATCCAAGTTTCTCCCTTCCCTTTTGATCCTCTCCCCTATTTGGGGAGTGAGAAGAAGGGAGTGAGTGGCTATCATGGTCATATTGCTAGCTCAGGTTAAACCACAACACCCCAGAATCTAAGCAGAATTTAACCATTCAATTACTTAAAATATATATATATATATATTTTTTCTCTTCCACAGAGATATGTTCACAAATTACACAAGTTCAGGTTTAGCCATGCATTTGGGTAGCCCTATGTCTACCTTTCTTCTACAATGTTCAGTAGAAAAATGACAATGGTTGCACGATGGCCTGACCTGAGGATAACTAACAGCAACACTTCCACCTCACTTGCATTCCCACATTGCTCAGAAACAGGTAGAAAATGCTTCTAAAATTATAACACAGATGCAGCAACATACATTTTACAAAAAACAATTATAAACAGAACATAAACTCTTCCTGTATATTCCCATCTAAAACAGGTGACATAACATAAATGGCTAACTTAAGGTCTAAATGTTTATCCAAATTTCATAGGTTTTCTAACAGTTCATTATCATTATATATGGAGTGTAACGACTTTTTAAAAAACATCCATCCTACAAAGAAGTCATTTACTACTATCATCTTGAGAGAATAGCCTTTAGGTAAAATCCTTTCTCGAAAGGTTCACTGATCACCACATTTTTCTGAAACATCCCGAGTGTTTGACTTGCTATAATCTTACTTATGTCACTAAAACAAAGTACTGCGCTAATTTGAAGAAACTTCTAAAGACTTTCTACTCATTGTTCTTAGAGACAATGTCATTTAAAAGTTTATACCTTTTTGATCCCGTGTTTTTATGATGAAATATACTCACAGGAAAAAAAAAGAAAATATTGCTTTTTTTATTATTTGAGAGATGGCACAGTTTTCAGTGGTTATAAGAGTTCAAAATGGCAATTTATGCAGAAATTCCTTAAACCACTTTTCTTGTGCTTTATAGTCTTGTTCAGAGAACCAAAGGTAAAATGGCTCAGTAGCTCAGCGGGTTGGTGCATTTAAGTTATATAATAACTGTTTTTCCTGGGCCCTACATCAGGGGCAAATAGTAGTGGAGCTAATATACATCAGGAAGTAAAACTTCTTGCCACTGATTCATAAGCTACTTATTCATAGCTTTACTGTCCAAGAAAAGCAATCAGTGCTACTATATGCAATGACTTCTGAAACAGTTGTGTGTTTTCTTAAGAAAATACAAAAAGGTCACTTTTAAACTGAGAAAGTAACTGTCAGTGTCTATTGGCTTTTACTGCAGTAAATGAGAATGGTATATCATATTTAGTTCTGTTGTATGTCATGCAGTGCAGAAGTCAGAAACACACTCTCCTTTTGACTAGAAAGAGCGGTGTCAAACGTGGAAAAAAATAAATTCTTTCATAAGAACTTAATTGTGATGAAACATAACTATTCCACATGAAACCCTCTATTTTGCATATGTTCTGAAAGAATGAAGAACAAATCAGAATTAGAGAAAATATTAAAATGTACTTTACCTTAAGGAAAAGCCAAAAAGGAAGTACTCAAAAATATGACTTGGTAGCATAATCTAAAAATACTGATAAACACATAGTAAAAACAAGGCACATGCTTTGTCTAACCAAAATAAACTCTTAGTCTGCACACAATTTAAGTAGATTTTTCCCATTTGTTAAGAGGCAAAAAGGAAGATAACTGAATTTCAGTAACTGTTCTGAATATCTTTCTAGAAAGGAGTTGCTTTTGTAAGATCATCAGTTTAGAATATTAATCATAACAAGTGACAGATTGCCAAGAGACAACACCCCCAAATCAGCACGCCATCATAATCTGTACCTAATAATCCTGAGAAAGTAAGGTGAGGAGCTCTCTGGATCATTTTTGTTTAATCCTAGATATTTTGGAATCTGTTCAATAGGCAATCTCCAGAAGTTTTGTAAAAACAGGAATTCTGACTTGTTACCAGGTAATACTGAGCAAGCTGGCCTGTCACTTGACCAGGAAGATCCAGCTCCTGAAGCTACCGATAACAAGTTAAAGACTGAATAAAAATAATGTTACCCACTCCATGTCTTTATTGAGTCTTGGCACATAAAACCTGCTCTTGCTTTTTTGCAGAATATCAATTCAAGATAAAGGCTGAAGAAAACATGTCTTACAATTATACTTGCCATGCCTAGCTTTACCATTGCCTGTCTTCCGTATGAGGGTTACAAAACCGAAAACTGAACTAAAAAGCTCAGTGTTTCTTGCTTGTTTTATTGGTTGCTTGATTGTTCAGTATTTTTTAAGCACTATTCACTTAAGGAGAAAGCAGTAATATTTTCTTAATGTAGATTTTCAATCTGAAAAGTATAGAAAACTTGTGGTGACTCAAATGCTTCCTACTTACTCATCTCATTAGAAATAAGTAGTGGCCCTGTGAAGTTCGTTTCATAGAGTCATAGAATCACTTTGGTTGGAAGAGTACCTCAAGATCATCAAGTCCAATCATTACACTAACTCTGGCAATAAACCACATCCCTAAGGACCTCATCTATACCTCTTCTAAACACCTCCAGGGATGGTGACTCCACCACTTCTCTGGGCAGCCCTTTCCAATGCCTGACAACCCCTTCTGTGAAGAATTTTTTCCTAATATCCAGTCTAAACTTTCCCTGGCACAACTTGAGGCCATTTCCTCTTGTCCTATCACTTGCTCCTTGGGAGAAGAGACCAACACCCTCCACGTTACAACCTCCTTTCAGGTAGTTGTAGAGAGCAATAAGATGTCCCCTCGGCCTCCTTTTCTCCAGACTGAACAGCCCCAGTTCCCTCAGCTGCTATTCCATATTNCAAGTGCAGGACCCAGCACTTGGCCTTGTTAAACCTCCTACAATAGGCCTCAGCCCATCAATCCTGCTGCTCCAGACAGATCCCTCTGTAGAACCTTTCTACCCTCCAGCGGACCAATACTCCCACCCAATTTGCTGTCATCTGCAAACTTATTGAGGGTGCACTCAATCCCCTTGTCCATATAATTGATAATTATGTTAAACAGAACTGGCCCCAATACTGAGCCCCGCGGAACACCACTCATGACTGGTTGCCAACTGGATTTGTCTTTGTTCACCACAAGTCTTTGGGCCTGGCCATCCAGACAGGTCTTTATCCAGCAAAGAATATGCCTATTCAAGCCAGGAGGTGCCAGTTTCTTCCCCGGCGTTGATGTCAGACTGACAAGCCTGTAGTTACATAGATTCTCCTTCTGGCCCTTCTTGTAGATGGGCATCACATTTGCCAACTTCTGGTCAACTGGGATCTCCCTGGTTAGCCAGGACTACTGATAAATAGTTGAAAGTGGCTTGGAAGCTCCACCAGCTTCCTCAGAACCCTTGCGTGGATTCCATGTGGCCTTGTAGACTTGTACATATCTAAGTAGTGTAGCAGGTCACTAACCATTTTCCCCTGGATTATTGGGCCTTCATTTTGCTCCCCTATCTCTTAGTCTTTCGTTCCCTCTGAACACATGTGATCCCTGGCTCTCGCCTCTTTCCCCCCCAGCCTCTTTGCTCTCAACTATAAGGTGCTATCCTTATCCTAATGAAGTCAGCGGTAATTTTGTCATTGACCTTGATGAGGTTAGGATTTCCCTTCTCACATTCTTTTTAAAAGGACAATACAGCCTCCAACCAGAACACCCTCAGTGTTTCCACTATTTCTGACTCACTAATCTTTTTCTCCCACAATCGCAAATAGCAAAGCTTCATTGTATACAGTATTGAAACAGAGTTGCGGGGGGGAAGCTCCACAAGAGAGAAAGAAAAAGCCACTTCCTGAGGAAATCTCATCTTTATTTTGCTTTCATCTGTGCTCGCTAGCAAACACCATAAAGGCACAATACGATAAAAACCTGAATCACAAGTAAAAGCTCTAGAGCGACATCTATTTCTCATATGACTGTAGATGTTAACCGCTCACACAGTTGGATACATTTTCATATGAACAGCATGTGCTTACTCTTTTCTGACTTCCTGGCTTCAGCTTTGGGGATTGCCATGTTTTATTTCCCATTTTGCTTTCTATTTTACCTTGCCTATTCTGCAATTACCAGAAAAATCACCATACGCTTAGTATATGTTTGTTTTCTTGCAGATTTGCTTCCATTATTTGTCTGAGATCATGAATCAACAGACACTACCTGACAAACTTATCGAGACAAATGCTGCTTTCCAGAATGATTTCAAGGCAAACATCCCTATTGTTTGTAATTTACTGTCAAACCAAAGCAATGATTTACACCATCTGAAATATTTCCTTGAAAAGTTCTTCTTGTTCTCACTTTAAATGACAGATTAACTTTGGGGAGTTCAGCCTAGACATTATGAGAAGCTGAAAGTCTTGATGAAGCCTTGTATGATACAGATTAATATAGCATGAAGAATAGCTTACTATGAGGTTCCAGGGTAGAAGTTTCAATTCACCATGACAGGACACACTCTCTAGGTACTACATGTGTTCCTTCTACCCTACCTCCAGCTTCCACTCCCAGTCCTGAGCAGCAGCAGTAATTACAATTATTCCACATTCCTAGACACTAGAGAATTGGGCTCATGGTAAGAACACGCTTATTAGAAATTTAATCTGGACCACGTTCTCACAAAATCATGAGCAAGATCTTACTACAACAGAAATAAAATGAACCTAAAAGAGGAGGAAAAAAAAATTTTGTATATATATATATATATATATACATATATAAAAGTTTCATGTGACAGACCTCATCTGACACAGGTGTCTCTGTGGCCTGTACTCAGGTATCAAAGCTCTAAAAAGAAGATACATAAAAGGCAGACACCTTCTCCAGCTTTCCTAATGCCAGTTTATACAACTCTTCATTTAGTTCTTATGAATTTTGTTCAGCCTCTTTATTCTCTCCGTGCTTTCTCCAGGAAGTCTATGCATATGTTTTCCCTACTAGAAGCCAAGACCAAGTTCAGTACACACAGCATGCTCACCCCACAATGGCTACTTCAACACCACCTGAGAACTCTGGAGGAAGGCTCAACTTCAGCAACTGTTCATACAGAGAAGAGACTTCCATATAAAAAAGGCCTATAAAAAGAAGTTAGAATTACAATTCCCACTTTGGAAGAGCACTGCACCCTCTTACATATTTTAACGCCAGCATGGTTCATTCAGGTCAGAACTTGATGTAATAAAGATGCCCACTAGCAGTGATATATTTTATTTGTACCTGAAAAACACTCAGAGGTACGTATTTTTTCTTCTCGTTTTTTACCCTCCATTTACAACTGTGAAACTTCTTGCTGATTGTTCTGTACAAACAAGAACAAATCTGTGAGTGAGAAAGGATACTTTTCCCTTCAGAGAAATCAAGGTCAATCTTAACCAAAAAGCTTCTGTGAAACTGTGAAGGCCCCATAAGAAGATCTTGGGGGTCTGAGCAACCCCCTGCTCTCACTGTGACTTACGCTGCTGAAGTACTTGACCTCCTGAGTCAGTACGATTCGACTCTGAAGTTTCCTGACTGGAGCTGGTTTATATGGAAGTTAAGCATTTTTAACCCCTTTGTAACAGTCTTTAGAACTGTTACTATTTTCCTGAAGGGTTTTTGGCCTCTGTAACACAAAACATTAGATCCTGGTATTTTGCATATGAGCAGGTTTAAAATGCACCCGCCCAACCTACTGAGAGATTTACTGCAAAATCTTTTTTTTTCTTAATGGTACTGTAGCTGCCATAGGAACATATTGTAACTTTCAGTTAGAAACCACTGACACCAGATTTAACCTCCTACACAAATATGCATTGCAACTGCTGTTTTGCCAGACAAGACATAACTATCAAGCTAGCAAGAGAAAAAAACATTTAGTCTCTCAATTGCTTTCCGTACAAACTGTATAATTAAAGTTTTATTCTGTAATTTGGTAATGAAAGCAAACAAAACTGTTTGTAACCCAAAAAACCCAAACAAAACAAAATTTAAAAAACCAAACCAAAACAAACAACCAAAACAAACAACCAAACCTAAAACAACAACAACAAAAAAACCCAAAACAAAACAACACACAGCCAAACAGAATAAAAAACAAAGGACAGATGAAAGAAGTAGGAGAGAAAAAAAAGGCAGCAGTGCTCTAATGTATTTTTAATTCATGGTGGCATTCAGCCATGAGCTCTTTTCAGTCTGTTCCAGGAAGAGCATGATAACCAGCACTGAAACCCAGTATTTTTCTAAGATGTGGAACAAATATCTAAGGCCATGAAACACCCCAGTACACTTCTTCAAATTCTCCTTCTCTCCTCACTACAGTCAGTAAGAGCACTCAAAACTGGACTCAAGATCTGCAAGCCAGAGCCACCCTTTAGATGCACAAAAAGCTCATTAAGGTTATTGGCGGAGCCACCTGAGGTGGCAGGGCACCAGAGATCACCCTGGCTAGCAGAGAGCTCGGAGGAGGAACACCACAGCACCCAACATGTTTAAAACAGGCACCTGATGGGCCCAGTCACAGAGGGGGAGAGATGATCCATCTCCCCCGGCCTGCACAGATGTACCTCACCGGCTGCCTCTGCCCACCGGCTCCACCTCACCACCATTTCCAAAATGACACGCTCAGCCCCGCTGCAGTGAAGGCAGCAGTAAGGCTACCACAGCCTGACTTGGAAAACCACTTTATTTTTGCGCTCACGGCAAAGCGTTCCAGTATTTGGCCTATTTAACTATTTGCAGACTGACATGCCTGTTCTATCTGCTATAATTTTGGTGATTTCACTGTGAAAATGGAGACTGTGTGTAGCTAGCAACACCAGTTGCCAAAGCAGCATGTTAATGCTCTTTTCAGGAGTAAAGAGACCAAAATGGAGAAATTCACATTGCAGGAAGGAGAGAACAAAGTGAATTGAACTGAAATGCATCCATTTTAAAAATCACCAGTGGGCAACGATCAGTTTTATTGATATGGAACCGGAACTGCACTTCCAAAGCTGAGTAAGTGCTAAGCACACTCACACAAGTGAAGTGCAACCACATGTGACTTCAAACAAACTGTGCTGGTTACGAGAGAAAACTTCCTACTTTATTGTTTAGGAATTATGACTCAATTTTTTACCCAAGGAAAATTCTCACCACTAGGAGAGGGGAGAGAAGGTACAAGAAGGGTTTTTTTAAATGGAAGCTTTCAGGTTCATTTTGACTTCTTATTGTACCTGAATAATATGATTAAAATTGTAAAACGTATCGTTTAGCTGGCTTTACTGTTCATTATGTGCTTCATCGCACAACATTTTTTGCAATAATAGTTTAACAGCTGAAAACATGGCAAATATTAACTTTGCATAAGGCCTAACGTTGGTAAAACTAGAATGGATAAGAATTATATCCTCTGACCACTCTCTTTTTACTTGGATCTTTTTCACATTAATAACTTACTTAAACTTTATTTGTTAAGAAATATAAAATAATGAAAACTTAAAGTACACCATCTTTTAGATACTACTAAAACATCAAATAGTAGCTTACTTCTCCAGTTGTCTCACTGGTGTCCGCAACAATGTCACGAAAGTGGGAAACAGGCTCAGCAGAAGACCTAAAAAAAATAACATTCAATAAATGCAAAACCTACAGTAACAAAACATTAAATCAAACAAAATGTAGGAGAGGCAGGTGTGACATAAGTCTTGTCTTTTTTTGTATATTGGGTTTTTTTGTGGGGGAAGAGGGGGAGCACATAGAGGAAAGGTGATTTTGAAAGTTACCTGATTTTACAAATCTAATTAATAAAAATTTAAATAACTCAGTGGTGAGCAATTACATTTTGTCAAATAGCTGTTAACACTACTGATTTTTCATGACAAAATTACGAGAACCACAAAACGAAAACCAGAACAGCAGCAGCATGGGAAAGAAGTAGGATGGGATTAGGGTCTGATATTTAAGTCTTAAGATCATTCTCCTTCCAGATGGATAGCATTTTCATCACAGAAGGAGAAATTTTCTCATGTTGTAGTGTTTTTCCATTACTCTTATATGGCACGGTGTTGTCCAGAAATGGCTAAAACACTCCAACGGCACTTCTGCAAGCAACTAAGGGCAGGACCATTACTGAAGAACTCCTACGGTTTTGTGAGGGCTGTGTGATCAACTTATGAAAAGAGAGCTCTACCATATCTAATATATATATATATATATATACATATATATATATTTATTTTTTTTTCCTAAGTGGGGGGCAGGAAGAGGAGTCAGAAAGAGCCTGGCCTATTGAATTTGATGACAGATAGCCTATAGGCTTTTGATCAAAATTACTAATAGTAGTTTAAAATGCTTGGAGTATTATGATGTGTCAGAAACCTGCAGTCGTTGCCCTCACTCTAAATTCACACTGGCCTTCTTTGGGATGCCTGAAGATTAAACTAGACATTACCAAGTCGTTCCAAGTCATTTGGATTGATACAAGAAATAATGGTGGAAATACTGACTCAAGCACTAATTAGCTCAGAGTGATGTTCCCTAGGAAATGAATACATAAGCACAGGGAAAAGGTGCTGCCACACAAATGCAGATTCAGTAAGTCATAAAACAAATGAAAATCTAAAAGTCACAGAGAATAAATTTTTTACTTTTTCATCTATCAGTGCTCTGGCTCCCTTTTAAACACAAAGAATTGGAGATTCACATCAATGAGGTAAACGCGACACTGAAACCTGCTTACAAACTACTAAAATGAACCTAAACCAAGAATAAGCTATTGCTTAACTGTTGGAGCAAAACGACAGAGTGACATAGCCTAATGTCCTCAGATTCTTGCTGATGTCTCAGTGGGACATGCACCCTAAAACAGAGGGTGACACATTCAGGGGTAACTGCTGAGAAAACAGCATTTGTGTTTACGCGCATCAGAGAAACACAACGGTGCTTTGGTGCTCTCAGTCTTCAAATGCTCAGATTCAGAGGTTTAGCCATCAGCTCTTCCACACCAAGCAGTGCTTCATGCACAGAGCAGTTTGCTGAAGCCAGTGCAAGGGGGGAAACTGGTCTCCTGGACAACAACTCTCTGCTGGCTAATGTTCCAGCTTCCAGAAACTGCAAGCTATTTATGGCTAAATGTTGATAAACAGAAGCGTAGATGCCTAAAATAATGACTTCAACCCACAATCACTTGCAGTAAAAGAGGAAGTGTGTTAGTGACCCTAGAATAATGAAGTTGTTACCACAAAAATACTTAATAATAGGACTACAAATCTAATAGTCCTCACTCTATTCACAAGGGAGCTTAACTTAACAGAGACCAAGCTAGGGCTTGGTTTAGGATTGTATTATTGTGGAAAGCGACGAGACAGGTTCAGTAAGCACACAGGGTCAGGAAATAAGAGTTTCACGTCACGTCCACAATAAACTGCGCCACAAAACACACAGTCTGGGCTTAACTGAGATACTGAAATCAGTTGAAACAATAGGCAGTGTGACTTACTACTGCAATATGAGCCTTTCTGTGTGACAAAACAGTTAATTAAATAATGGTTTTGCTTCTGAAAAGACACCAGTTATGGTCACCCATAAAAATATTGCTGTCTGTCAGCTACACATGCTTGTACTGAAAAAATACGTAGTGATACAGAAAACATCCATTTATCATACTTTATGCATTGCTTGAGTTTGTATACAGTCTGACAGAACGAGTTTACAACAATAACCAATAAGGTAATCTGGTGGTAGAGCAACGATATTGTAGGTCAGTGATGTGTCAAACATTTCAGTTCCTTGTGCTTAAAAAATAAGCAACCACAGTATCTGTAGCAGTCAGCAAACTTCTGGAAGACTTCAGAGAAAGGGAAGAACAATAGAAAGTTTGTAAAACTATCACTGTATTTTCTCAACTGAATAGCATATTAATATACTGAAAATATTATGTGTATACATATATCACTTGCACCATCTTTCCACATAAGATCAAGTTATCACAATGTGAATTCCTAATGCTAAATTTGTTATGAATCTAAACTTTCTTTTGCAGATCAGCATCTACATTAGCCACAGAGACTTAAAAAACAAACAGAGGAGCTAAGCTGATCATTATTGTTATTAACCAAGCTTACATTTGTTGATCTGTGCTGTTGCTGACTAGCTTGGGCTCCAATTTAGCAGCAACAGATCCCTTTGTCTATGGTGATGGATCAAAGGTCAGACTAACTCCAACCATGTGAAGCCTAATGATAGCTAAGGGAGACCCATGATGAATATAAAAATAGAACTAAAGATAAAGGCTTTAATCATAAGTGACAAATTACATTTTTGATGTGTCAAGTTCAATATTAATTATTTTCAGCTGCTCTGTTTTTTCTTTTGTCTTAAGGAAACTCCAGCAATATGCTGACATGCCTGGAAAAGTTCAGGTGCAAAATGACCTCAGTTCAGTTTGCAGATTTACAGGAAACCATATACTATCCTCGGAGCATTTAAGTACTATGGCCTGTGGAAATACTGTGGCCTGTAAAAAAATGTGAGTCAGGAGATTATACTGTTCTTTTCCCAGTTTTAGACTGAGCTAAATCTTCTACTTGTGTTGTGCATTATGGACTGACATAAACCAAACAACAGTGCTCTAAAGGCAGAGAATCAACAACTCTCTGGAGAAACAACATTTCTAACTAAATAAATTTGGCCTAAATTGAAAAGATGAAAGAAGTGGTATTTTTTTTTCTACTTTTCTAACTATGATGTTCCTTCAATATTAGCCTGAGCCATACATTCCCTTACAAAGAAAAAGATGTGTTTATTTTATGCATTTTTTGCCACTTCATAAATCTGTTGCCTACTCCGATGTTTTGGAAAACTTTTGTTCACCACAGAAAGCTAATTACACTGCAAAAATTAACATATCCAGAAATTCTTCAAGGAGCAGGAGGAAAAATTAATAACAGTTTACAAGTTTACTGGGAAACTGAAGTGTGCAACTTGACAAATCCTGAGCTAACAGTTTTTCTTCCTTGACCTTCAAACTGAAAAGTTTTTATGAGCATTTGATAGAAGTAAAGGTACATAACAGAACTAATGGTATTTAATCTGCTGACCATGTGTGATGAACTAATATCAAAAGCAATTAGGAAATGATATTGTGGTATTTCAAATATTCAGTTATATGCAGAATCAGTAAAAACTTTCCCTAGCTAAACATAAACCAACTCAGAAGATATGGTGGTCACAAATGACCTCTGAAAAGTTTCTTAAAACACTGTTAGCCGCTTAGTGATTATTAGCCTGATATCTCTTAAATAAAAATATCTGAGATCACTGCTTATCCTCACTACTGCAGACAGTAATGGTATGAAACAGAAGCACTCAGATTTTAAAATGAAAAGAGGCGGCAGAGGGGGGGAAAGCAGCCCTAAACTTCAGCAAAATTAGTGAGGTATAAGCCTGGTGGCAGAGGTCTAGCAGCAAAAGTAGCCATATGCTTCAGTGCTGCCAGTGCCACGAAAGCTGTTCTGCACCAGGGAAGAGGCCAAAATGGAGACTCATTCTGTAGACACATAGTCAAAATGAGACAAATGAAAGGGCCCAGTGGGCAAGCCTGAAACCTGTCTATTTATTTTCTCCTGCTAAAAAGGTATTTCTGGAGATAAGGAAGCATTTCATAAAGTGAAAGAAAGAAGCCCAGTCGACCTACTGCATCTGTGTCACTGGGGGGAATGATTTTAATCCTTTATCTCAACTAAGAGCTTCCAGCACTGGGCTGCAGATGTTATCAATGAAAGGAAGGAGGAAAACAGAAGATTCATTTAAACATCTTTTAGCCATTAAGCAGAAGGACTGTGTTAAAGCTCAAACTCCCTGCTTTCTGCTGAGAGCTGAACACCAAAACTGCAGTGGCTAATGAAGTGGCAGGCAGAGAAAGGGAGGATTTGTAGCATGCCGCGGCAGATGAAAGCAGCTTGTGCCCCAGGATCAGCAGCAGATGAAATCCAGCCTTGTTATCTAGCAGGGTCTGACAGTCCCAGACTGCAAGTTGTTCTTGTAGAAGACAGGGAGCAACTAGGAGTCTACAGGAAAGCTGCGCCAAAGGATGGGGTTATAAAACAGTTATACGCATGTTACTGTGTTTATGCCTTTTGCTGGTGTGTGTTTTGGTTTGGTTTTTTGTTGCTTTGTTTGTTTGTTTGTTTAGGTTTTGGGGGTGGTGGTTTTTTTTTTTTGGTTTGCAGTTTTTGGGGGGAGTCCCTTTCATAAAAGACATTTTATAAATGGAGAAAATTAGGTTATTGAATACTAGGGAGTTCCATCAAATTTATGAAGGTTTATGTTTGGGACTTCAGCGCACCATTTATTAGTTACTCTTTTAAATTGAAGGCTGGTCCTCCTTGTTGTCAATCAAGTCCTGGCTAAAGGGGTTACATAGAAATAATGGAGACATGCTAGCCGACGAAAAGACACCTACAACACCCTGTTCTCTGGCTTAGACTGATTGATTTCACTACTGACCCTGGAAAAACCCAAAATGTATTCACAACACGATAGGGTATAAATTCTTTCTTCAACTGTATTCAAAAGCGATCAAAGTAAATTTTCTTTTTCCCAACGTTACCTGACTAACATTCATGAAGGGAGTCCTTGGAGTTATAAACTGGATATAAATGAGTCATCATGCTTTATTGCATTAATGTGTGCATGTTTTCAGGGCCTGACCTTTGGACTGACCTTTCAGAGGTATAGCCAAGCCATCAGCCCCTGACAGGCCTTTACTGAGGGAGAAAAATCTTTGTAATAGCACACAGGAATTTACTAATCTGACATCTAGTTTAGCAGATTAATCTTCGATTTTCTTTGATCATGCCTGGCAACAATGTGCAGCAAGTCAAACCAATCAACAATCATTAATTAAAAGAACAATGAAGAGCAGAGGCTATTTAGTTATGAATGGCACACACTGACTGAATATTATGAGTTCTCAGATGAAAGCAACATTTCCTAAATCACACAGATCTGTACGTGATAAGCTTCAAGATAGTTGTGTGATGTAAGATGGAACCCTGAAAGAATGTTATCGCGGTCTAGGGAAAAAAAATAAATGAAACTGGAAAGCTGCCTTTGGGACTTGTGTGAACTAAAGCCCTGTGCTGGGATTCATACAATTAGGCTTACAAAGCACCAGTGGATGCTCATGCATTGCCTATAAACACTAACTAAGGTTTTAAAATTCTGGTCTCATAAAACAGGTAAATACACAACAGTGACCCTGATAATCAGTCTCAGCCTTTCTTAACATTAGGTGGTATAGTACTGCCTACACAATAGAATGTTATCTCAGATGCATAGGCCCAGATGCTTAACTGGTTCAACCTAGTTTTTGTACTGAAATCAGGGGAGTTACATTTCTTTATACAACTACAAATGTGACCATGAGTGTTCTGACACAGAATTTTTAATTTATTTTATTACATAATGCAGAGAGTCAAGAACTTTGTTGAAAATTTGTTAGTCTTACAAAAATAGACTGGAAGCACTATCTGGCTCTACCTTTATGATTATGATGATGTTCAGTCAGGCCTATGTTCCTACCTGCGTGACATTATAAAGAATGACTAACCTTTAATTATTCTGGGAAATGAAGTGGATATAAAACAAAGTGAAATGCTTAAGGGCATTTTGTTTTAATAGAAAAAGTATAAGGAAGTTATAGGCGTGTACCAGCTTAAAACTTTATTACTTAATAATTGCATAATTATACTCTGGGAAAATTGTCTGATGCAAAAAAAACAGTCTTTAACATCTGCACCATTTGTTGTGCTGTTCTAATATTAAAAGGGATATTTATGGTCAAATTTAAGCAGTTCTTCTAAAAGTTCAGGGTACTTCTTTCAAACAGTATTCAGGGTTTTCCTTCAAGCCGTTCGTTCAGCGAGGAGTGCAGACTCTGACTGGTGAGTCCCTCCTGAGTGCTTGGGGCAATGCAGCAGCCTCGTAGGTGGGGGGCACTCTGGCACTGTCGAAAGTGCGAAGCACACACAAAACCGAACCCCAAGAGCAGCAATGAGACTGATATCTACAAAGAGGAATTTCTAATAGTCCACAGCTCTTCAGCCAGCAGAGAAAGAGCTGATAGAGCCAACTGTCAAACCAAAACCAACAGTGAGGTACGCATCTAAAAGCCATGGCTATTTAAAAAAGTCTGTCTAAAACCACACAACAGAAAGTTCACCAACCATAATTTTAAATTAAGGTTTAGCATTTTGTAGATAAATGTGCTACAGCTTAAACAGAAGGTCTAGGCTCCTTGTGTCGGATACTAAGCAAGCTTGTTTCACCTCTGTTAGGCAGAAGATCCAAGTAGATGACACGCGCTGACCCCTTCTGTTCTAAAATCTATGAGTATTTGTCTAATCTGGATGCCATTTCTAGGGCCATACTGTGAAACGGGTGGAATGGCATTAGCCTACATTTGTCCACTCTTCCCACATGCAATACGGTTTGCAGTTATCAGGAAATTTAAAAAAATTTCTCTTTCGATAGGCCATGATTTCTCTTTTTTAATTTTCAATTCTTATTAAACATTACAAATGAGTGCACATTTTTGGCCTACATGTGAAGCTTATCTGGATTTTTAAAAAATCTTTGGATTTACTCTGGATTTTTTTGAAAAAAAACGTCATTTACTTCCACTGTACTTAAGGAAAAAGAACACTAATTATAAATCATAAATCATCTCTGTCCATAATCAGAGCAATTCTTCTGCATCTATATTATGAAGTCATCTCTTCATATCGTACTCTAACTAGTGTTTTAAAATGTGCACATCTGACTTTGAACACTGCACCTAATCACCCATTGTAAAAAAAAAACAAGTGAAAGATCTGCTCGAAGACAAAAAACTAGGGCTAGATCCATTAAGGCAGACCTGCTTCTGGAGCTACTAATATACAACATAGCATTATATCCAGGCACCCTTGCCTCTTCTTCCCTCCCCTTCCAATCACTAAATATCTGCTCACACTTATTTGCAGCTGGATCAACTGAAAACTGCTAGTACAAAACCAGGTAAAAGTGTAAATGCACACCAGTAGCTCCAGAGCAGAATACCAAATTCTGATGCCTTGCATACTGTTTACTATAAATATTTTCTATACAGGGTAAAAGGAAAGAGTCTATGCCTGGAAAGTGATTTTGTAAGAAATATTTATTTAATTTCTGTGGCAGGCTTACAGGAGTCAGGCACCAAACTGCACCGTTTTCCACTTACCTTCGAGATTATTGCCAAAAATAGTTTGAAGCATAACTGGATAAAGTTGATAAAAGTAGTTCAGGTGAAAGAACAGAATTGCAGACTAGGATGTACTTAGGGCTATAAAACACAGTATTTCTGCTGTGGAGACCACCTATAGACTACCTATTCTAGTGGTTTAAACCACAAGATACGAGAAAGTGCAGAGGTACCAAATATGCCTGATGTGATTGCAGCTATAATAACTTAAATCTGCCCAACCGAAAAAAGAGTTCTCTTTTAAATTCAGATGCAGGTCTGGCTACATCTTGCTGCTTCTCCTGTGTCTTATACAGAGAAGAATTGTAGAATGGGAAAAGTCTGTCGTCTGGCAAGTTGCACTAAATTCATGAGCGTTCTGCTACACCTGAAACTATAATTGTTACCTCTTGAAAATTTAATTGCATATTTTGTTAAAGTAGTTCTAATAGACCTTTCTTAAAAGGACATTGTTCATCCATCCATAGGTTCAGGCTAATTTCTTTCATGTTAAGATTTACATTCATTCAACTGAGAAAACAGTTTATTTCAATGAATTCCAGAAAGAAAGAGAGACCTGGTTACCTGGGATATGGAGAAGGCTGAGATACTAAGTGACGTTTTTGCCTGTCTTCACGAGCAAGTGCTCTGGCCACACCACCAACATCACAGAAGGCAAAGGTAGGGACTGGGAGAATGAAGAAGCACCCACTGTAGGAGAAGATCAGGTTCGAGATGATTTAAGGAACCCGAAGGTGCACCAGTCCATGGGACATCATCAGATTCATCTATGGGTCCTGAGGGAACTGGCAGCTGAAGTTGCCAAGCCACTATTCATCATGTTTGAGAAGTCCTGGCAGTCTGGCGAAGTTCCACTGACTAGAAAAGGGGAAGCATAACCCCAATTTTTGGAAAGGGTAAAAAGACCCAGGGAACTACAGGCCAGGCAGTCTCACTTCTGTGCTGGGCAAGATCATGGAGCAGATCCTCCTGAAAACTACTCTAAGGCACATGGAGAATAAGGCAGTGATTGGTGACAGCCAACATGGCTTCACTAAGGGCAAATCTTGCCTGACAAATTTGGTGACCTTCTATGATGCGGTTACAGCATTGGTGGATAAGGGATTAGCAGCTGATGTCATCTACCTGGACTTGTGCAAATGGTCAGTATTTGGACTGGGACTGTTTAACACCTTCGTCAGTGACGAGGGCAGTGGAATGGAGTGCACCCTCAGCAGTTTGCAGGCAATACCAAACTGCACGGTGCAGTCGACACACTGGAGGGAAGGGGTGCCATCCAGAGGGACCTTGGCAGGCTTGAGAGATGGGCCCATGCAAGCTTCATGAAGCTCGATAAGGCCAAGTGCGAGGTCCTGCAAATGGGTTGGGGCAATCCCAAACACAAATTCAGGCTGGGCGGAGAATGGATTGAGAGCAGCCCTGAGGAGAAGGACCTGGGGACGTTGCTTGATGAGAAGCTCAACATGACTAGGCAACGTGCATTTGCAGCCCAGAAAGCCAGTTTGTACCGTGGGCTGCACCGAAAGAAGTGTGGCCAGCAGGTCAAGGGAGGTGATTCTCCCCTTCTACTCTGGTCTCATGAGACCCCACCTGGAGTTCTGCATCCAGCTCTGTAGCCTCCAACATAAGAAGGACATGAATCTGCAGGAGCGAGGCTGTAGGAGGGCCATGAAGATGATCAGAGGGCTGGAGCACCTCTTCTATGAAGACAGGCTGAGAGAGTTGGGGTTGTTCAGCCTGGAGAAGTGAAGGCTTCAGTGAGACCTTATAGCAGCTCTCAGTACCTAAAGGGGGCCTACAAGAAAGCTGGAGGGGGACTTCTTACAAGGGCGTGTAGTGATAGGACAAGGGGTAATGGCTTAAACTGGAAGAAGGGTGATTTGAATTAGACATAAGGAAGAAATTGTCCACCATGAGGGTGGTGAGGCACTGGAACCAGTTGCCCAGAGAAGCTGTGGACGTCCCATCCCTGGGAGTGTTCAAGGCCAGGTTGGATGAGGCTTTGAGCAACCTGCTCTAGTGGAAGGTGTCCCTGCCTATGACAGAGAGTTTGAAACTAGATGATCTTTAAGGTCTCTTCCAAACCAAACCATTCTATGAATTCACACAAGGTAAATTTTTACCCAGACTCAATACACAATGGTAAAATTTTTGTCCCTAGTAGAATTCTATTTTTATTTCCTAAACTACATTTTGAGTGAAGTTTAATAATGCATGTTAACCCACAATTCAGCAGCAACTGTTATAAAAACCATTTTGTAACTTTAAGAAACTTCCTGTGAATAGTCCGTATTTTCTTGTGGCACTAGATACACTACATACCACAGTTCTGAAACTCTGAACTTAAAATGGATTGGGAGGTCATTAGCAAAGTTCACAAGCAAGACCCTGTAAGGGGTCTCAAGAAATAAAAAATTGAAGATGACATCTGATGTGCGTATTTCAGGAAAAAGTACTCAAAGAAGTAAAACCAATAATTAAGGCAACAAAATCTCATACTTCTCTAAATCACTTAGCAATTTCTTCAACCATCCCAGCAGTGTTTGAAGCATATAATCAGAGATGTAGCTCCTCATAATGTAGCTAGAAAAACAGTAATTGTTTTGGAGGAGAGTGGTAAGGGAAGTTATTAAGACTAGCTGGAATGGGAGCAATTATGGAGTAATCTAGCTAGTAGATTTAGGACTCAGAAGTATATAAACAGCTAATATATCCTAGTGCAACAGCGATTTTCATCAGTCTTAGCTGGAGAAGTCTAAATTACACATAGCAATAATGCATTTTACAAATCATCCCAAACGAGGATCTGTAGAACTTCTCTAAGACACCATATTGATATAAACACCACAGCAGCATAAAAAAAAAAAAAAGTATTGTATTTCTCAATACAACATGACCATAGGCTCTAGTCTCTTAGTAACATAAGCCAAACTGAAGAGTACTCAGTAGCAATGTTAAATTTGATATGTAATACCTTCATATAAGATAAAGTTTTAAATCAAATTATGCACAATTTTATAATGCTGATTTGCATCATCCTAGGTCTTTCTTCAAGGACTAGAAATAGGTATTTTGAAGAGGGAGGACAATGCAAAATACACATGCACTCTTTGTCTCTGCCTGCTTGGTCAAAAGGATATTAGAAAAAGCTGCAGCCTTTATGTAAAGGGGAATGAACTATTTTTCTTGATCTCTGAGGGAGAATCAGAATTCCACATTTAGGGAGGCAGGAAAAGAGAAAGAACTCTTAAAAAGCAACACTGTAAACACAGTGAAGGAGTTATTTAACATGATTCTTGTAACACCAGGGGCCTTGGCTTGACAAATGAAGTCACCCTTCCAGTCCAAAGTCCCCAGCTGCTATGAAATATTTTTTTACAAAAATAAAAAGCATTGTGCAGAAACATGTGAGCCTATGAAGCTGCTAAGGGACCTGGAGAGGCTTGGTTCCAGTGTTAACATTAGGTAATTCAGAACTGATTTCGAAAACATTTATCACATGATTGTGAAATCTATCACATGGATTTACCTCTGCATACAATTACATACTATACCAGACTGCAAAAGCTTGTAAAAACAAAACAAAATGACAACAACAACAAAAATTATGACATTGTCCAACAAAACAATACATTAAATCCCAAATAAATGGAAGGGACAAAAGTAAAAAGCCCGTTTTGCATTTACAGCTAATGTCACAGAAGCCCTTTACATCATATATGCACACTCAATGTAAAACGAAAGATCATGAATCTTAAGCCAATTTATCA
Organism: Pampusana beccarii; assembly: GCA_013399365.1. Classification (NCBI taxonomy): domain Eukaryota; kingdom Metazoa; phylum Chordata; class Aves; order Columbiformes; family Columbidae; genus Pampusana; species Pampusana beccarii. Next base: position 1,332,986 of record VWYH01001802.1, read on the forward strand.
TCTGACTGCTCTGCGGAAGAACTAATTGCCTCTCCCCAGCAGCTTGGCCTGGCCAATGGCGTTGGTCAGGAAAAATCTTTTTGGCACAGTTGTACACATATCCCTGCTGAGTTTGCAAGGGAACCCCACAGAACTGTATGTTCAGGTGCATAGGGTCTCTCACAAAAAAAAAAAACAAAAAAACCCACCACCACAAACACACCAACACCACCACTATTTTAAATCAGGCCTTTCAATACTAAAAGCAGTTAGCTACAAAATCAAAATGAAATCTTTTTGTTCTGTGTGAAACCATCCCAGTGAAAGAGACTGTGAAATGGATAGCAATCTGAGGTGCAATTTTCCATTGCATATGTTTTTCAAAGATAAACATCTGATCAGAACAGCTTGCTGTTAGTGAGCGAAAATAAGAACCAGAACTAATACAGAAACTGCCAGCAGCTTCCAGATCATTAACTATTGTTTATTCCTCCTCAAGTTCAGACATCAGACTGGAGTGATGGAAGATACAGTCATTAATTTGGGACTCATTTCAAGATGTTCCCATAAACACTGAATCAGGATACTGGCAAGCTGCCTAAGAAAACTTGCTGCCAAGAACTTTTTTTTCTTTGACTAGTCATTTTTATTGTTGGTATCATTTGCTGCTTTCTAGTGCCTGCAACAGGCAAACTACAGATAGATCAGCAGAGTTTATACAAGAACTGACTTTTTATACTTTGTTCTGCATATATGGATGGATTTTTTGCCTTTGTTACAACAAACCGCTTAAAAATGTTGCACAATAAAATGTCAGTTGTTCTGTTCCTGACCTCTCTCATGGAAGTCAAAGGGAAAAATTAATTTTTCTCTACTTAATAGAAGCCTAATAAAATGATAGGTGAGTTGTCAGGAATAATTAAGCTAAAGTAATCTGCAGGATTTCACAGAAAGTATGCCTGTTTTTCCTGACAATACCATGTTTATAAAGTCTATTCCACTTCTTAAAAAAATATTTTTTAAAAATCCCAAACAAATAAGAAATAATTCCAATCAGCTTTATCTCTGTTGATGGTTTGACTAGGACAACAGTGAAAGTTTAAACCTACCACTAGAATAGCAATAAGAAATTGCTGTAAACAACATCTTAAGCATGAACTACTAAAAGGATTGTGAAGGCAACAATTGAAAGTTAGGGCCTCCATGTTCTCATATATAGGCCAGCCTTCCTGGACAAGCCCATAGTAAATGACAGAGCTGTCGCTGAGCAGGACTAATATATTTCATACCTCCTAAGACTCTGAATGCTTGCCAGAACTCTTAGTTTGCATAGGTATTATACCATAGTTGGATGGTACACGGAAGTATCAGAAAACCAATAATTTATTTGGATCTTACTACCAGTACATGGTGGCCACACTTAGTGCATCATGAACCTATTGCTAGTTGATGTATATAATGGCAGGTTAAACCAAACATTAATAATAACTTGTAGATTTTCCCAAAGAATCAAATATCATACAAAGTAATTCAGGTTTATAAGCTTACACAATAATTTTATTACACCATTGATTATTCAAAATACTGCACATCACTGTCAAAGATAGCATCTTACATAAAACCTTTTTGTCTGACTATTACACAGGAGGAAAAAACAAAACACAAAACCAAAAAAACCTCCAGACTTCCCAAAGTCTTTAAGTTCCAGCTATTAAGTGTCACAGAAAAAGAATGTAATATTAATATTCAGGTTTAGAGGGAGGGGGGAAAATAAATTTTTTTTAAAAAATCTGAAGCACAGAGTTCTATTGCTAAGTTCAAGGATCTTATAGTATATGACAAACAGTCTTAAGGAAGTCAAAGTTGATGGCTTTAATCTTTTTGCTGGTTTAGAAATATTCATGAACAACAGTCATCTGTTTTGATCTGGACATAATTGAATAAAATGTGCAACAGTAATATGAGACAGGTCAAGCAAATTGCGTTTATGACATTGTCATTAATTTTATATTTCCTTCATAAAACCACTGTTATGTCTTCACAATCTATTTCTGGATGAATAAAGAAGAAAACAAGTTTCTGGTCTGATAGCGGTATTTTTATTGAAGTATGAATTAGTAAAGAGAAACCTTCAAATACCTAAAAATGCCCTAGGCTAGAAATGTCCAGCCTTGTTAATCCAATGTGCCACATCATAAACCCAAGAACTTTACATAACACACACTTCGTACCACAAAGAACTCAGTGGACTGGGAGCTCAAGGAGCTATTCATGAGCCACAAACAACAATGCTTGTAATTCTCCATTTCACTGTGTGACGGGAATGAGCTGAACTACAAGAAGGCTCCAGGGCCACTTAGATCTATCATCCCAAGCAGGTCAGGGCCCACAGTTCCTCAAGCACCAGGTCCAGGATACCCAGCAGCTCAGCCCATAAGGTGCTTCTACCCCGCAGCAGCCCAGAGCTAGCAGGTACACTTTAGCTGTCTTAGAGTTAGTCTTACCTCAAGAACTCTTCAAAAGGCTACCCAGCTAGCATTAGTATCTAGTTTTTTTCCCTCTCAGTCTTCCTTTTCAAAGGAAGTTGTTTTCGGTAACACGCAAGTCTTGAAGAATGGTCTTGGTACTGTGGTCAAATTAAAGGCTGTTTAACTGCAAACAAGAATAATATAGTTTGATCCCGTTAACGGCACCTCTTCCTCTAGTTTTCCCATACTCTCCTCCATCGTTTGTCCTAAAAGGTGCTCTTTGTGTGAGTTACAAACAAGAACCCCAGCATGGTAGGGGCAAATTACATGTGTTCATGATCTGAAGAGAAAAGACATTCCGGCAAAAATTAAGCTAGAGGATTCTGGTAGGATATTACCTTTTACCAATCCCAGCCTCAGAAAGATTTAAGTATCTTACTATGGATCTAGAGGCACTAGCTTAATACTTGCTCAGGACTTTTGCTGAAGCCTTCCTACTGCTGACTCAAGTAGTGAGGCAAGGGCTTGTGGGTATCGAAATACACACATCACGTTCTTGGATGGTGTTATCTACAGAAACTGATATAACTTAATCATGGCAGGCTAGCAGAATACAGAAACTTTTACCAAACTTTGTTTGCAAACATTTTCTGACTAATTTACCTACCACACTTCCAATTTTTTAAGCTGCTAGTCAAGATAAGAGGAGTGGGAAATTAAAGAAATCTTTGTAAAATGTCCAGATATTGAGTGAAGTTCTTACCTTATTATTACTTCCTAAAGGGAAGCTGAAGACATGTCTGGTGCAAGGAATGTTAAGGTTCATTCTGAGATAAATAAATAAAATCCAGATTTATCTCATCTCCCGTTTATTCCAAAGAATCTCCTATGAGGGTACTCCAGCAGACAGGATGCAAGACATGCATAGCAACAGAAATACAACCACCATAACACCGTTGCCCCAGTACAGCTATTTGTTCATGTCTGGAAATGACTGCTTTTAATTGGCAGGAAGGTCTTTTAACACAAAGTTGTTATGATTATTATGTTAGAATTAGTTATACCAGCAACTGATTTGAAATTACTATTAGCATCTTAGCTTTCTTAAGTAACTTCACTTTCTTAACTGTACTATCAAGTTCTTTTTAATAATCTTCTATTATAAAGACACATAAAGAGATTACACTTCCTTAGGACTCTACATCTGTAGAGTATGAAGACTTTCTGAAGAATACAAACAATAAGAACAGACATTCTTCCAGTCATTATTCTTAGATCTATAGGACATAAAAGATTTTAATGAAGTTCCCAAAACCAGATTCTAGGAGAAATTATTGACCTCTGAGGAATGCACTGAAAACTATTTGCCACAGATACTTATTTTATTCTTTTTACAAATCCACAGAACAATCTAATTGGTATCAACCTAAATGTTTGCTACAGAACTATTACAAAGAAGGGACAAGCAGGCTGTAGTATTTGCAGATATATTTTAAAAGTAAAGTGTCTTCAAACAGAATTTACAAGGCAATTTAAGGAAAGGAAGATAAAGTTTAGCTGTGCAGTCATATGTCTTTACCCAAACATCCAGAATTCCGTCAGTTTTTGCAGGAAAATATTTTGAAGTTCCTTGTTTCTAGTTTTATTTTTGAAGGTATTTTAGCTTTGTTTTTCATTTGAATTTCAGATCTAAAATAAAAGTTAGTACCTCAAAGGAGGTCTAAACCAAAATTAAACATCACGTGGACACAACACTTTACACAGAGTACCTACTTGATCCGTTTTGCTGGATTATATTGACAGAGTTAATTCTGATGGGAAAAAAAATGGATTTTGAGAAAGGAAACTGCTCAGAATTTGTAACAAAAAAAAATGAGAGAAAAAAATTTCTTGCACTTGTTAATGAATCATAAAAATTGGAATTTCTTCTTAATGTAGGCCCTCCACAGATCTTCCCTCTCCTAAAACATTACTAAATTCATGATGTGTCATCTGTTCTCAGCATCTGAAGTCACTGGATATACCTTTTTTTTCCTTTCTATTCCAGTGCAAGTCAGAAAGAAGAAAAATAAAAGGTTTTCTTCTGACAATAACCAATTCAACCATGCAACCAACCTTTTAACATATTTTTTTTGCCCAAGACTCTGTCCAGAATAATTTTCTCCATTCAAGGTGAAACTTAGACGCCAACAAATAATCTGCTCCACTGCAAATTGTCCTTAAGTCTTTGTAATTGGACATCAGAATTAAAATAGGATGAATAATTCCAAAGGAAGAAAGGCATTTCATAGTGAAAAAACAAACAAACAAACAAACAAACAAACAAACCAACCAACCAAAACACACCACCACCAAAACAAAACAAACAAAAAAACACCCCACAAAAACAAACTTCTCTACATGTTGTATGAGAGATGCAACGTCTAAAGAGTTCCAAAAATTATCTGGAACACTGCCGTAACAATAATAAAAAGAAAAAAAAATTACCCAACAATGTGTATTTTATAACAGAACTAATGACAAATACAGCAGAAATAAATTAGGTGTCAACATTGTTTAATCAGACACACACTGCACAGTACTGTGACAGGGTTTTAGTACTTCTGCTAGAGGAAAACTTTTAGGTCAACCTAAAAATCATCTGAGGTGGAATTATCTCTTAATTACTGTCTTCTCATTCTTATTGTTCTCTATTAGGCTATAGAACAGTTCCCAATGCACTAAATCCCTAAAGAAAATCAGAGTAGAAAAATAAGCAACCAAGGGGTAATGGAATCCAAGTTATGGATGCAATGATCAAATTAAAGAAAATAATTTGAAGGAATCACTGAACTCCAACAATACCAGTCACAGTTTTGAATTTCAGCATTTTAATGTGAAACATCTACCTCTGGTGGCATTATTCTTCAACACCATGTACTTAGCATTTTGTTGTTGATTTTGGGTTTCATCCAGAGTTATTTGGTTTAGTGTATGAACTTGAGTTTCCAGATTGTTTTCAGAAACCTTCAGTGGGCGTAGAGATAGTTCAACAGTCTCTTCCCCTTGGGCTCTGTTTAAGCTCAGTCAGCTATGATGGAAGATAAGTCTTTCCTAAAAAAGAGTTTGACGTTTGTCATTCATCACATTCTCAGTTACACCTAGACATTTACTTTCCTTTGGTAAGAAAATTGTTCTGAACACTGTTAGCTGATTATTCAACAGGGGAAATTTGTGAGAAACTAGTTGCAGCACATCTTACAATTTTAAGGAGCTTATTGTAACTACTACATCTTGACATAGTTGCTGGAAAATTGGGGTATGGACAAATATCTGCCTTCTTCCTGGTGATTTAAGAATTGCACTAATTGCAATCATGCTAACTACTAGAAAGGAAAGAAGATTAATATTTTCAGTGAAAATTTAAAAGGAAGAGACTCTCAGAAGAAGAGAGATACTAACCACCTTTCTATATCTATTAATAACTTACATTGTAAGAAAACTTTTTATTCTCATTCAAAGGAAATATATACCAATAGCAACACAGAAAATTTACACTGCTCCATCTGGAATGATAACATTTCAAAATTGTCTGTGTATGCAAAACACCTCGAAGGACCAGTCTCCAAGTCACCTTGCTTCACGGTATGTCAAACATCAGGTCAAAAGAAGAATTGTCACTTTATATTTCTTTTTCTTCTTGTAATACATATGCTTCTTGACACAGTCACAATGACAATACTGTGACCTAACTAAAAGCTTCCTGGATTCTGCATTCAAGTCTTTGGATCAGGTTAGAGAAAAAGCCAATAACTCCTAATTGCATCAAGAGCAGAACCACTGCATTACCATTTTGACCCTCTGAATGGACAGAATGGCTTTAGATTTCCAGATATGTACCTTTATTTTTTTTAATTAAACAAATCATTACGTGGGTATATTTCAGTATGTATTTATATAAATGTAAAGAATAAAAATCAATATTCATTGTTTTATGATATTCTGATCTTGTAGAAAATTTGAAACAGATTCAGTAAAACAGGTCAAGTAATCTTAAGTCATCAACATGCTTCTAACAAACTTCAGAATTTTAGACCTAGCATATGAAAAAAGAATTATAGCAAGCAGTTTCATGCTATATACAAGGACACAGAGGAGATATCACAGGATTTCCAGAAGAACTAAAATATGGAACAATGCTTTCCTGTTATTTTTAATAAAGGCATCCTATGCAGATTTGTGCTGCTAAATTGTGACACAAAAAGTGTGAAATCATTGGCTGCCAGGATGTATAAGCACGAACTTCAAAATTCGAATTGAGGGCGAAGTATTTGTCAAATTGGTTTCACAGAAACCAGTGAAGAAAGTAAACAAAACCCTCAATTTTTGTGTCTGTGTTCATCAAACCACGAGTTACACTAGCAATGAGGTGCAGCATCAAAGGACCAAACACTCTCAGCTTATGTGATGTCACGGTGACACAAAAAAATTGACTGTTTTAGTAACTTTTGCTTAAACCTTTATTTATTAAACATTTTCAGATTTAATGGAAACCATCTCTATAGTGCCAGCAGACATAATTAAATTCTTTGTCCCTTCATTTTAAGGGACCACAAAAGTCCACAATCAAACACTCATGTGAAATGTATGCAGATACATTATCTGTGTCCTCATTATGGCATATCACAGTAGTTTATTATCCTCACTTGTACTTGTTCTTATACATAGGTATGGCAAAGGCCATTTTGACCAACAACATATTGAAATATTGACAACTGAAAGAAGAAACAGTGACACACAGCACGAGCTGTTACATAAATTCACTAGTAATATTTACTCTTTTTCGGATCAAAGAAAGGTTTCCCCATGAAACCATACCTACTACTATCTCAGTTTAAGACCAAAAGAAATAAACAAACACCCTCTCAGCCAACACAAATAGGAACAAAACTGGGCAGCTCCAGACCTCAAAAAAAAAATTCCACATTTGAACTTCACAGAGGAGAAGTACTCTAATATATGTATTCCTGACTGAAATCCTACAATACTTTTCTGAAATTAAAAAAACAAAATGCAATCCTATCAGTTAGACAGAGAAAAGGTATTAATACTAAAGAGAGTAATTGCATATCAGCAGCAGCGTTGTGTCCCCAAAATGCAGAGCTCTGTCTAATGTGGCAGAGATAAAGCTGACTTGGTGCTACTTGAGAAATAATTTAATTAATTTTTTTGGAATAAAAGCTATTATAAATGTCAAAAACTCCTGGACATTAGAACTGAAGAAAAATCTTTACTGCTACCTGAAACAAAGTCAAGACCACTGCAGAAAAGTCAAAAGGAAAAGTTCTGAATATGACTGTAACATACAGTTGCCAAAACACCTCATCTGTCACACTGTTTTGTTCATGTTTGTTTATAATATAATTTGGCAAGGCTAATCTAGTGATATAAGTACTTCTAATATTTCCTCCTTAGTGGGTAACAGAATAACAACTTTACAATTATGGTAGCAACTTAGGTGAGTTCTTGGCTCCTGTATGAGTAATGGTAGAGTTTTCTCTCCCTGCAGCTTTGAATCTGGGCACATCATTAGAAAACAACACTAATTTCCTTCAAAAACTTAGGTTTTGTATTACTTTGTTATAAAACTTTTCCTGCTTCAACAGCACCTAATCTTGCTGTTCGTTTCTATGCTTATCTACAAATATTAAATATTCCTCTAACTATTTTAAAAACATAATCTTCTCCTATAGAATCTCTGCATTCTGTTACTGCTTCCAAAAGTGAGGAGCAAAATCCTGTTTTTTTGCAGATCTGTTTTTCTCCAGTACTATTCTCTACCTTTTTCCTCATTTATCAAGGTGATTAGTTCTGTTTCTTACCCTCCAAGTCACATACCTCAACCATATCTATTTATTTAAAACCTTGCCAGGAAATCTGGTGAAACACACACAAGGATTTCCAAGCAAGTTTTTGCCCTCTGCAGAATCTTCTGAGTGGAAGGAATGATTAACTATACCCTGTTACTGATAACCTTTTGTCTTATTTTTTCTCGAAAAGTTGCAGTTTCTTTCAAAAATAATAAGAATGATTCTCTGAAATACTTTTTAAAAAGACATACTGGAAATCCCAAACCAGTTCTTGACATGTTGAAATACGATTTTATTATCTTGCCTAAGTTCTCTGTTTGATTCCTTAAGACCTGATATAACAGCATATTGGGCAACATTTTCCTCAAACTGCTAAACAAAAACACAGTTTGTTTAGTATGTGATTAAGAATGCTTCCATCACTCTTCCCTAAAGACTCACACACATACGAGTTCGCCACTTTGGCTTCTTCTCTTTATGCCGCCCAGATAACCCAAAGAGGCTCCAGTACCAGCTCAACATCGCATCTTTTTTTTTCTAGTCTGCAATCAAACTTTACTCACACACATGCACTCACTATCAGGCTTTGGGTGTGGAAGATCAAACTTTGGAAAAAAGCAATACCTGAGGCTCCATGAAGACTTGTCTCTCCAGTTTGAGTCTCCCCACCTGCCTAGATAGGAGGTAAGTTGCTGAACCTCAGTGCCAAGGCAGCCTTGAGTTTGCCCTGATGGAAGGAGCCACGCTCACCGCACAAGTTGGTCACAAACTGGTCAGGGAGTCAGGAAATCACCTATATGCTTCCACCCAATTTGATAATTAATTTTTAGTTGGCATGGAAGAAAAGTGTGCTAGGAGGCTATTAGTTCCTCTTCTGTTCTCTTGGGTAGTCAGTAAGAAGGCAGAAAAATTAGTTGTCCCAAGTCTAGCTAACTATTTTGGGCTACCACCCAAAAAGAAATGTAGGGCTGTGCTTGGGCCTAGTCCCTAGCAGTGACTGTGAGATGCTCTGAAAGCAGGAGAACTTGGCTGTAGAGAGTTGGAGGCTACAAGGTTAAGGTTTGCTAATTTTGAACATGATAATATTTGAGGATTCGATGGAGGTGTTGTTTCTTTCTGATGGAAAGCACCTTTTCTATCAACTCTAAAAAGAATTTAGAGAAATCATGCTCTGAATTGTTAACTTAAAATCAGGGGCCTGGAGTGGACTGCAGAAATGCCTTCTTTTGGGTGTATTATGGTACTTAACACTGGAATATATTTTATACTCCTTCATGACAAACTAGTCAGGAAAATTGTACTTTTTACTCTGGTAATTCCACTAAAAGTGTGCACACAACATTTAGAAAAATATGCTGAAAATATCCTTGCTGCAAATGATTTAGTATCTTATTCCTCTTAGCTGGACAGTCAGAAATTTAATTCTTAATATGCAATTTCTAGGGGCTTATGGTGGATTACCATAATAAGAGACAGAACCACTCATAATTAAAACAGTACTGTCTAAGGAGAGAAAAACACAATTGTGCCTTGTCACAGATTTCAAATAAACACATTTTTGATATGTTCCCAGGTTTTCTGCTTGGAATTTTTTATCTCTTCCTGAGTGTTCAAGACTACTGATGTATTTTTCACTGTTTATACTAGGCTAAATAACAGAGCTACTTTAGTTTGCATACTTCAAAGTCATTGTTTTAATTTACTTGAACTGACTTTGGCAGAGAACAAAAGAAGACTAGAGTAAACAGTACAAACACACCGCCCCCCTCTTTGCTACCCAGTCAAAAAAAAAAAGAGTAGTAATCCACCATTGCTTTCTCTTTACTCTTACATTTCTAGTGAGCTAAGCTTGTATCTGCTATTGGAGAAACACGGTTGAGACCTGTATGACACATGCTTAAATTTAACACGTTCCCATGGCAGTAATGAACAAAGCAGTCCTTCCTTTCAGGAAAATCCTGGACTTGCATTCCCCAGGTCCCTGAGTAGTATAGAATTTAGAAGAAAAACAGGAAACACATGTGGAAACCAGATATAACTGACCAAACCTAGCTATTTTAGTAGTCCAGCCAGTAGCTTTTAAATGAATAAACATATCTATCTATATTATGACTGATCAAACCTTCCCTCCCCCACCAGCTTTTTCATACTGAAAAATTTAGGCTAGGCATATATATGTGTATAAATATGCAGAGAAAAGAAACAGGAGCTAGTGAAGTCTTTACATATGTCTTACACTATGAGAGTTTATATTTTTTCTACACATTTTTGAAAAATGAATCAATATAACCTGCATAAAATAAGGAAGACTAAATTTCTGATCCGTAAGAGTTTGCACACATAAACAGCTAGTGTTCATATCTGCTTCATTAACTATATACATATATATACATGCATATGATCTCAGATACATACATTCCTGTTCAGAAGTTAATCAAAGTAACAGTGCAATATTTTTTGAGTAATGGAAAATTAGCCATAGCCATAGTGGTTACTATTGTGTTTTTTTCCTAATCTACCTTACTTTACCATGATCTCTGATTTTTGAAAGACTGTAGAACAACCTACATAACCTATGGTTTGTATTTCCCAAAGAGAATCTTACAAATGAAGATGGGGCATTTTTATTGTACTCCAATCCAAGCAGTATAGATACTAGATGTTTAAAATAAAATATTTTGCAAATATAAACAACTCTTAGCACAAAATATATAAGTGATGATAACACAAGCTAGACTGAGCACGTGAGCTGGGCTCCTCTCCACATAAAATACGGCTTTCCCATGTGTACTTAATGGAACATCGGGAAAAACACTCAGGCTTTTTAATATCACCATCTACAGAATAGTGTGGGCCCTCTCAAGAAAACCATTGTTTCCCTGGAGTTCTGCTGCCAAGACCTTCAACATACAGTGATCTTGCAACCTTCTGCCTGTGACAAGCAATCTGCAGTGCCCTCAGGTTCATATCCAGCCTTTTGGGGAAAATAAATCCAGCTCTCTGGATGCTCAGAAAACTTAACCCCTCACAGAAGTGATGAGTTAAATAAATAGCTCTAAATTAACAAAATTTAAATCAGGTGGGACAAGAACAAACAATGTTCATAATGATCTCCAAGAGGCAAGCAACCCTTCTTTTCTCACAGTACAAAAAGAATAGTTCAAGTAATTGTCTTTGGAGAGTGTCCTCTACGGAAGCTGGACCTCCCCTGCTTTCTTCACTTACTTCTCAATGACAGGGCTTGGTAGCCCTTCTGGGTACTGAACTGTGGAGCTCAACTCATTTTATGTTGCTATTTTATCTGCTAGCCACTTTTCCCACCACAGTAATTTTAGTTTCTCTGCATAAACATGGTGACAAAACATTCTTGTTACATTTTCTAAATATATTTTTCTCTTTCATATTCCAGCATTTTTTCATCCAAAAGTTTCAAGAGATGGCAGCAAACAAGCCAGTGAACCAGTTCAGGCACTCTGGGCAGAGCTGTGTTGTCTATATTATTTCCTAAATAAGGTACAGCATTTGTCAACATTACTACAAGGCTCTGGCAGGGGAGGCAGGAGGGGCAAAAATGCCCTAAAATGTTGAACAGCATGAAATATCAATCATTTCCATATGTGACTCACCTCTGACTCATTCAATTCCATTGTCTCTAATTTCCCTAGAGAGAAACTGAAAATACATGTTTGTCCTCCAGGGCTCCGTCCCTGTGTGTCTCTCCAAGATGGTTTCATCACTTTTTAAATTCACCTGTGTATGGTTTTTTGGAGTCTAGCTGAAATTAATGGAGTTCTGTAGATGTGCAGGTGTCTACCAACATGGAGCTTATCACCTGGTAACTATCTAAAGTGAGCAATAGAGTCAGCAAAGCCAGAGATGACCTCAACCACTTCTGTAGTGCTTGCTATCCCTTGCTAAGTGAAATATATCCTGACTTCAGTGCCCTTCTCATGTTGGTCAATCTAATTCTATTTGGAACTACTGTCTTAGCAAATGTCTGTCACAGAATCTTCCACAGCACAAAGCCAGACCTGTCATCATGGGAAGCAGGAGTTGACTGTGGCACTGCCTATCACCATGAGGACAAGCTGCGGTTAACATTAAGTGTGACGGGCCCTCGGAAGGAGGAAAATGAAAGATGGGTTTTGAGAACTGCCCATCTATTCTCCCTAAACATCCAAGTTTGGAGTGGAGGAAGGGCTTATGTTTAACTTGATAGGATCTTTGTAACCAGTGAAAAAATTGGTAGTACTCAGTGAATGTACAGAAACCAGCTAAATCAGTGGTGAAAAGTTGCTTTATCCTGGATACGAGAATCAAGAACTGTAGGTACAAAACAAAAAAAAATACCAGAACAGTCTTATTGGCTGCTTGGTGTAGTCAAACTATGGCAGAAGAACTGCAGACCATACAAATATATTGAGTAAAGTTATATCACAAGATAAGCTTGCTAGGCCCAACTCTCCACCTGTATTCAACCTCTCCTAAAAATGTGTTCTCTTGCATAAAGCTTAGTCCAAGTCTATACATCCCACAGACCAGCATATAGCAATCATCTTTCTTGTGGTGAAGTTGGCACATGAAAGCATACGTAAACTGTTTCTGCCTGGGGAACCTTTAGGCCTGCCTTCATCATATGGACAGATGGGGACCGCAGACCTAAATTAATCATTTAGCTCAGTGTTCTGTTTTATTTAGCTGTTGTTTTTTACTTCTGTTTTCACACCTATGGAAGAAATACAAGAATCACCACTGGTAGGAAGAATAGAAATGGGCAAGAATTGTCTTCAAAGATAGTAATTCACCTAATCAGAAAAAAAAAAACCACCACCATATTGTAAACATTTCTAAGTCCCTTGGGCTGTCTGCACACAGTAGCCATGAAACATATAAGTCCTGCTCTTTAGTTTTCTGACTAGGGAAGGAATTAAAAGAAAGGACAAACCAAACCAAACAGAAAAAAAGTGTATTTTGTTGTCCTGGCTCGTTGCCATAGTGGTTTGGTTGCTAAGAACAATGAAATGCTAAGCAGGCATTTATACCACAGAGATCCTTAGCACTGGTTCTGCTTTTATCTTAGTCACTGAAACAGAATGTTTAATCTACTTGCTAATTTACTCTTCACATACAGTTCTTGAGATCCACCGTAGTCACCCACTTATTCTTGGCATTATATATGCAGCCATATACTGCATTACAGATTCCTTACTCTCCCTACAGAGAGAGAAATACTCTGGCCTAAGCATCGGAAATAGGCGCTGTTCCATTCAAAGAGCCTTGGTTAAAAGACATTTAAAAAAAAAAAAGGAACAAATAAACAACAAAAAAAGAAACATTGTGGCATTGTGAGCTTTGACTTAATGTGAACTTTCCTATATTCCAGTCATGAGATTTAACCAAAAACAGCCTTGGGGATATCATGATGGGAAAAGCAAAGTGTGGTGATTGCATTGGGAATATATTAGCTGGAACGCTGTCTCAGCAGCTGGCCAGCAGCCTTTTGAAAACAGGGTTATTCCAAGAACTATATAAATAAACACAGGCCTTGGGAATTTTTATCCGTCCAAAAAAATCTCTTTGCCAAGCCAACCATTACCCAAACTTTCTCTATATGTGTGCCTCACATGGAGGGTACTTTACACAGAGTAAGAGAAGACTAGCTGTGCCTGCCAAAGACTTTAAGTTAGGATTTGGCAAGGGCTTATTTGCAAAGGGGAGGAGGAAGAAAAGGGTGTGGGTGAAGTGGCTTTTCCAGAAGTCTATCTACCCTAAAGTAATTATGCAGCTAATTATTAATGGGCTTTGTCCTTATCATTACTGCTGTCCATCAAGAATTATATTTTGCCTTATGTTCACAGAGCCTCACATGACAGTTCCTACTGTTGAGTAATTCTCATATAATAATACTCAGAATGATAATGCATTCCGCTGCAGTTCTGCATTACAGCTCAGGGAAGTCTCCAGAACCTGAAAATCTTGGTTGCTCAGCAGAGGCTGGGTCAGACAAAAAACTTTTATTGACTGGATGTAGAAGGACACTAAAGACACCATCAGACAACTGCTTTGTCACACCCTAGATGATGAAAACTTGCTTAGCCCTTTCTGAGGCTTCTTGCTCAGTGTGGAGTTAGCTATCCCCCCCCAGATGCACCCAAAATAAATCTCAAATGCATTTCATTGTTCTAATTGCTATCCCTAATAAGAACTAAAATGTTCAATCTACTCTAGATGGGTTGGACTAGATGATCTCCAGAGGTCGCTTCCTAACCTCAACCACGTAAAATAATAAATGGCATTAATATGCCTGGATTTCTATTGATCACAAGGTCAACCAGGAAAACTGATACAATTATCATGAAAATATAGAGAAAAAGGCCAAAAGTACAGGTCTACAGATGGCTGTAGCATTGCTTTGCAAATACTCAACTGTTTTTATTCATATAGCCCAAAAGGGAAAGGTTAAACATTAAGCAATAACAGGAGAGAGAAGTTATGAACAAAAAATAGTGCTACAGTGACAACAATGCAAGCAGAGTTTTAAGAGTATTTACTTGGATAATAAATAGTTGTTGGTTTTGGGGGTTTTTTTAACCAGTTCTTTTAAGTCCAGATTTTTTTGTCCTACTCATTTTTTTTTATTGGCAACTGAACTCTCTAGTAGTAATGTAAATCTGCTTAGACTAACATTTGTCATGTTTACTGCTGACAGTATAACCATAAAGAACAATGCAGAGGGCTTGCAATAATCATATAGTCCTGTGAAACATAAATTAACACCACTTATCACTATTGACACAAGTGTGCAAATAATGTGCACATTCTTTTGACCAAGGCCTAAGATAATCAATGCCATCACAATGCAATTTATAAGATGCTGGAATCTACAGTCCCTTCTATTTCAGAATTTATAGGTAGTTTCCAAAGATTAATTAATTTTTATAACACCCATGGGAAATTTACTCCTGCTATACAGATGTGGAGACAGACACGGAGAAGTTGAGTGATTTGCCCAAATTCACATAGGAAATGTGAGTCAGTTTGAAGGAAAGGACTTGTGCCACCTCCTTCTCCTCCTCACTTCTCTTGATATGTTTACTTTTATTAATTGTCAAATAATAGTGATGAAAGTCATTCATAAAAAACCCCATGCATATGGCAGCAAGAATGGAAAGAAAAATATCTCCACAAAATATACTTTAATGAAACTATGAAAAATGTAATCTGACCTAAGCAACAATTTTTCAGTAATTTGTAAAGATTTGTGAAAGTTAAATGGATAATAAAACTCTCAGGGTTTGCGCATATGGAAATAATAATAAAAGTGTATCATACAACAAAATTCAACTTTCAAAGTATTTCTCATACCACAAAACCAAAATTTATATATCTTCATAAAATGAAACAGAAACATCAGGTGTGATTTAATTATGCTCAGACCAAGCATGAGCAGATGAATATTATATTTATCCATTTCAAAATTTTGATGCTTTTATTACAATTATATTGGTTGGACTAGAAAATTGCTATTCATAAGTCTAGAACCTCCAGGGGCTCAAGAAAAACGGTTTGTCTAGGATGGTGTAGATGCTGTGATTCAGCACACAGGCTGCTCAAAGGCTCTATACCAAAGAATCTGTGGCTTCCTTCCCAGTGACTCAAGACAGATTAAGAAACTATAAAAATGAATAGACCAATAAATCTCCACCCATTTTTAAAAGCTATTTACCAGGAATTTCTCTTGCGATGAAACACTGGTATCCAACATGATACTGACATCTTCAGGTTTACATGGGCAGCCTAAAGTTCCATAGCCAAGAGTTATATAAGCCTAGAAATTAGCGCAGAAAGTGAAAAAAAAAAAAAAAAAAAAAACCCCAAGCCAGCAAGATTTAACCAGATAATAAAAGTAGCACCTGGCAGTATGAATGAAAATACTGAAAAACTGCTAAGAAATTATTTTCCTCCAATTGTTTCTCAGAAACCATGTCTGAATTTTGAAATTGATTTCAATTTTTTTCAGTCAATTAATTTCATATGCAAAAGTTTCCACTCAAAGACATGCATCACTGAAGCCAGCAGAAGCAGGTTCAGAAGTTCATTTAAGGTGCAGCAGGGTGGACATTTAACAGAAGTTGGTATAGTACTTTCTAAATCTACTTTTAAAAAAATCTCCAGAATACATAAATTCACTCTGGTATTATCATTTCCTTTCTCAAGCGTTCCAAGACTGCAAATATACACTACTTAAGTGATCTGGCTGACAGGATGGATGATTTTGCAAGACCACTGTCCACAGTCTCAGAACATCAGTAGGTATTTCCATAAATATTACAATCCAGCACAATATTTGCTGCTTTTTTTCTTCTTTTCAAAAGCATTTTGACAGCTGAAAATAACCAGATATATCAGATATAACAGTCTGGCAAACTACATGAAGACATCTTTCCCTCTCCACAAGACAGGACCATCTCCTCCCTACATTGTCCATATCTTGCTCTGGATTCCTTGGTGATCCCTGGAGATAGCACAGATCCTTACATGAAGAAGGGAAGCAGCATGAGCAAAATGGGAGACAAGCAGCCTCCTGTCTCTCCAGTACCAAAAATGATTTAATCAAAGGTAGCACAGAAGGAATGTATTTTATGGAAACTTATCACTCTATAACTGTCCCTAAAGAAATGGGTCACGAAAGAATGGGAATGGTATGGGAATGTTGCTATGGGAATGTTACTAAAAGCCTTTAGATCTTTTCCTGTAGCCCCACTTGGAAATCAGATCCGTGGTGAAATTCCTTTGAAAGAATTAAAACCACAGACCAACACTCTTATTATAGACGTCTTGGAGCTAAATCACTGGCAAACCAAACAAAATGGTCACTGCTAAAATAGTACACAAAATCAGCAAAAGCAACATCACCTCAGAAAATGTCTACACATCTCCCTCAGATGTTTCTTTATCCACAATTGAAGTCATGCAGCAAAAACTCACAATTTTTTCCTGCTGTGTTTTTCTGCCTTTGGCAGGTAAGAACCCCACATGATGAAGCCATGTATCTGCCAGATTCATTGGCAGACACAAACAGGTCTGAAAGACACTGAGCAGAAGATAAACAAAGATGTCGACACAGTGGAAGAAGAGGATTTCAGGATGCAATCACACAGCGCATTTTAGATTTTGTCTTCCTGAACTACCATGAAAAGTCTAACAGCCATCTTGGACTTTTACATTCCTAATACTGCATAGTAAATGCTATCTACTGAATCTTTCGATTTGGTAGTTCAGATTCCTGCCACACAAGGTCCTTGTGACGCTATCAAGAAGGATTGTCAGAAAGATTTGGCCATCCTAATGCGAAGCTTTCAAAACAAACAGGTAACAATCAAAAATTTTAATCTCATTATAAAGTAGTATGACATGACCATTCATGAATGCTAATGAACACAAGCATAACTTTACAAAATACCTATAAGCTGCTTGCAACAGAAACAAACTTCATTGAGAAAGAAGGCACACTTCTTTCTCAAGGCCCCCACTGCTGCATGCATCAAGTTCAGTCACCATTACCTAGGAAATCACTACGTCTGTGTGGAAATTTGTCTTCAAAATAACTTCATTATCAACCAAAATGTCTTTAAAGAAGGTTTAATGAATAAAAATATGTCATTTGAATATTCATTTGTTACTTTTTTTTTTGTCTAGACCAGAAACACCACATGGGGCAGTGACGGCTCTACTCTCTCAAGCCATAAGTATTCACTGTATGACAAACCCAGGATTTTTGTCAGGAACTCAAACACTAACAGAAGTTAGTGGGGGAGCTTCAAATTAGAGGTACCTGGTTAAAACTGAGGAGTGGCCCAGCAGAAAACTTCTGAGGTTCAACAGTGACAAGTTCTGCTCCTGAGGCAGAAGCGCGGGCTGTGCTGTAGCAGTACAGCTTGGCAGATACAGAAGATGCCAACCTACATACACAGCAATAGCGCACATCCATCACAACTAAGGCAAAAAGCATGACTGGGCTGCATCAGGAGGAAGAAGGACAGCAGAGCAGGGGAAGACACCATCATCTTTTGTGCAGCACTGGTGGGGCTGCAGCTAGAAAACATCATCCAGCTTCGGACCCTTGCTCCAAGAATAAGAGGGAGATTTTGGAGAGGGTCCAGTAACAGGCTTCTAACATAGTCAGGGGTCTACTGCATGGGGCCCACAAGAAGAAAAAGGTAGCCAAAGTATGATCTAATAGCTTCCCAAAAAGACATGAAGGAGACTTACAAAAATGATGGAGCCAAATTATTCTCAGTAGCAGCAGACAACATTAACAAGGTATAATATCCAGACACTGAAGACAGTATTTTAGGAAATTTAGAGTGGAAATTAAGGAAAAAAAAAAAATCACCAGGTAGTTTAGCACTGGAATAGGTTACCCAGGGAGACTCTGTGGTCATCAGGGACGTGGTTTAGTACTGGAGTTAGGTTATGGTTGGTGTCTCTTCTAACCAAAATGATTCCATGATTTTCAAGACTAAAGCTAATCAAAGCCATGACTGATCTGATATTCATGCATTGAGAAGGAAGCTGGACTCGATGACCTTGAAAGGTCCCAGGCAACCAACACTTCTATGACTATAATTTATTGCTCTCTCACCATCGGATTAGAGAGCATGCACCGTAGCCATTGTCATGCAAAGAACAGCAACAACAACAAAGCCAAGCACACTACTACTGAATACTGGGCATCTTGGAAAAACAGAAAGTATCTCTGTAACAGCAAATCAAATCATAGGAACAGCATACCATTTGAAATTCATATTCTGAGAAAAATTCAATACTAAAGTGTGTGTCTCTCTATAAGGCCCAAGATGATCAATAACAAACATGTCATCTATGATGAAACATAAAATACATTCACACACCATCTGTAATGAAACTTTGAAGTAACAAAAAGAGAAAAACTCACATAAGCACGCAGCAGCTGCACACACACTAACAATGTGTGTACACACTGTAGAATATTTTAAAGCAGAGACCTACATTTAATGGGAAATTGAATATACGCAGAAGACAAATTTTCTGGATTTTTGAGAAATGTACCACTTGTGTAAGACAGTAATCAAGCAAAATATCACACCCCCCCATCCAATATTTAAAATTCATTAATTTAATTCTACTGATTATTAATGTGCACTTGGGTGGACATCAGACATTTTTATAACAATGGTGGACAGAAACTGCTCCCCAATATAATTTTGTACAATTTTTAATTATTTTTTTGTGTGTGTGAAAAGAGTGCTCACAGAAAACTCATTCAGCTTTGATGACACTGATTAAAGTGAAGAAAACTGAAACACTTCCAGGAATACATCTTTCTCCTCCAAAGGGTATTAACTCATTTAGAATTATACAACTGCAAGCAAAGACAAGTTATATCTGTCCCAATCATATTGATCCTGACTTATCAGCAAGGAGAGAAAAAACTACACTGGTAAAAACACAGGATGTCTGTCCCCAATGTTTTGCACAGATTCCTATGAGCATAACAAATGCAAGTATCTTCAGACTCATCCATATCATTCACTTTGCAACTTCAGAATTCACCTAGAATTACGTTACAAGTCACTAATTCTTCATTTGCATGAGAACATCAGGAGTCTGCAACAGCAGTACACCACCACTTAAATCAGCATAGAGTTATCATACACTTGGAGTTAATGTTGAACAAAATTTATTTACTCCAAGCTAAATAAGTTCAAGAACAAATGCAGCCCAGGGAAGAGCATTTTGATATTGCTCAAGCATTGCTTTGTTCTGCAAGTAATTATTCTGTCCAAATTAAGTAATTGACGGGACTTTGTGAAACCCAGATGTATAGAAAAAATATCTCAAATTTCTTATCTGCAATTTTGTTTTTCTTTTCGACATTCCTCAATAGAGATATGGTAATAGAAGAAACATTTAAAAGGTTCTAAATATATGGGGAAAATCTAGGACACAAAGTCTATCTCCAGTTAAGTATATTGTTTCAGGGTTAAAAAAATAAAAAGTGGACAACACTTTGGGTTAGTATCAGAAATAATAGCAGGTTTGACTTTTTGGATCTATGAGGTCTATCTGGTCAAAATTAGTGACTGTTCACTTTATCCACACTGGTGTGCCAAAACAGAGATATTTTTGAACTGTAGACAAAGTCTATGGCTATTTCAGTCAGTTTTTACAGCCCTAAGTGTTGCGGCCAAAAGAGCTATTGTGAGGTTTGTCACATTCACAAAATGGAGTTCCATAGGAGCAAGCAACTACATGGATTTCACAATCACCGAACACAAATGCTTGACCTGGTTGCAGTGCCAGCACCTTCACATTTATTGGAAGCAAGAACAAACAGAAGGGTCTAGAGCCACTAAGTTTTAGAAACATGGTGCTTTGTGCAAAAACAAACAAAAAATTGCTTCTGTCGACATCAACTCAAGACTGAGGAGAACTAATTTCCTTTTCCAACCACAAACTCCGACCATTTGACCAACTGCGTTGTTCCCACAGTAAGAACACATGGACCAAGGACTGGCATTTATTGATGTAAAATGATCATAAAAAACTTTTCATACATCTTGATGGCTATTATATCCTCTAAAGTTTAATTTGTCCCAAATTTACAACAGCTTGTTTGAATGCTCCTTTTACTAGCTTCTGTTGCATGAGGTTTTTAGAGATAGAACTGTTCAAAAAGCCATAGAGGGCTAATAGTGCAATTATGGTTATAGAATAGAAACGTATCAAAAATCTTGACTAATGTTGTCAAGTAGCAGAAATCACATACAGAAAATGTAATTAAGATCTACAGAAAGACAACCTTCCTCCTGTTGTATAAATTCGGGCTGAGTTGGAGCTGTTTCACTTATGTAGTCTAGGAGAATATATAATATTTATAGTATGGCCAAATCATTTACCTGAAAACATGGATGCATACCCAGGTGAAATCTAAAGACAGATTATGTTGCATTTTCAGAGGACATAGGGAGAGACAAGAGTTCACAGTGGTAATGTTTGAAATTTAGGAGTATGGTAAACTTCATTAAAAAAGTAAAAAATTATCTGAGGCTGTGCACCAGAAACAGAATGGAGGGACATTCAGTGCATGCAGCAAGTTATTAAAAAAAAAAAAAAATAAAGGGCTTTCACAAAGCTGCCAAAAATACAATATAAAAAAAGCACACAGGCCACCACACAAGTCGACCCCAGCAAAAAATTGCGTATGAAAGCACACAGAGAAAATAACTATTAGACTGTGACTGCAGTATATCATCTTTCAAATTGTGGAAGTGAATCAGAGAAACCAGCACACTATAGGAAAAAAAAAAACCAAACACTTGTAGATGAGAGAGTGTTTTAATTCAGCATTTGTATACAATCGTACTAAACCCAAACCTTTTCTGTTTGAGACATGATTCTATATGGACATGGAGTACCACCAGAGAAAAGCCCTGTAGACCCGGCATGTTTGCACCATGCGGGTGAGAGGCGGCCAAAACTGAGACCTTGCCCTTTGTCTAGCAGAGCATCACACTCCAACAAGGCTTTCTCTGCCTCGGGATGCCAAAGGGCAGATAAGAGCTATCTCACTCAAAGGCTACGCTAACAACAAGTGATCAACTATTGTGTGAGGCTGGGAAAGAAGGTAAAGTTGGCTGATTTTAGAAAAATACCACTAGGAAATCTGTACGCTCCGTACAGTTGGCCTGTGTCATACCAACTTAAGAAATTACATCTGAAGCTAGTTTTATTGCCTTTTCTTCAATGAAATATTTGGATACTCAAGCCCATTCCCACAGTTCTTGAAGATAAACAGCTTCTGATGTCATTGTGGAGTTCTATTTTCAGAAAGCTTTATTTATTTCTAAGTGGTTTAATGTGCATCTGTTTACAAAAATATTTGGATATGTGAAAGCACATCCTGCTCAAGCTGCTCTGATAAACAGAAGTCAGCTGTTACTCCTTTTCCACTCCTGACTCTGCTTGGAGAGCTGCCTATTCCCGAGCTCTCGTTCATAATGCAGCCATTGTGCTTGGAACCAGGAGTTTATAAACACAGGGTTGAAAAATGTAGTCTGGCTTTCCCACAAAATATTTCAACTGCTCTTTTATCATTAAATTGTGCTACAGTTGGTGTGGCTCAGTGCAGTAAAAGTTTATATTTCTCCATGAGGCCTAATGCAGTATACACATTGACTGGATTAGCAAAACTGGGAGGTGACCAAGAAAAGTGCACGTTAGAAGCGAAGAACCCAGTATTATCACTTTCACATGTAGGAATTGTCTCTACAAACTACTTCAGCTGATTATAGAAGCAGAGTTTATGGAGTATGGGATACAATACCTAAATCTACCACTGGCTCATGTCTTTGACCTACAAACCTGTTGTTATTCTTGCTTAACACACAAGAAAACTTTGTACAGAAAGGCGAAGAACAGAGGGAGGGTGGCTGTTCCTGGAATCTGTAGACTGGACTAGGAGTCCGAAGAGTTGGACTGAGCTTCCACATTTGCCACAGAGTTCTCCTGTGAGTTTGGAAAAGTCTCAGATCCTGGGCCAGTAACATACTCAGCACATCCCACTGACTTCAGTCTCTGGCAAGACTTGAATCAGATGTGACATCCTAAATCAGCTGATTTTTTCCTGTTACTCTAGCCACTAGAATGAAGCTTTCTTTCACTTCAGAAAAGACAACAGAGGTGTTCTTTCTTTCATGTATATGTATATATGTATTCTTACTAAGGATTAAGTCTTGTTTTCCACCCAGAATTACGCTGGACACTTTCTCTGCTGTAGCTCAGTATCCATCCAGTAAGACTTACCAGTTCTATGACACAAATTCTCTGAAGCCACTGCTGCATCCTTATGTATCTTTTTGCCAAACATATTCTAGTTATGTTTTTGTGTATGCCAGGCTTCTGGAGGTCAGTGCTTTGAAACATTTTGCAGTCGGAGAAGTTGGTTATAAATCATAAGATTCTGGGAAATGCTTCTCATGTTCTAATTTGTTTAAAATTAAGATCATCAAGAATTTTTGTGTTAAAAAAAAAAGACACCTGAAAATAAGGATAGGTTCTAAGGATCTTTCGTGCTTTCGAAAATGGAACCCCAAATTCCATAGGAAAAGTAAAATTTATATGAATGCCTAGCTCAGTCTTTTCCAAAAATCTAATTTTTATATCACACTCATTTACTACCAATAAAATCATCAAAACCAGTCATCACTGACCTAAGCCTGTCCTCACTGAAGCCAGCAATGGCTGAGTCTAATTACTGGTTTAGCTTAAATCTCCAGGACGTTTCTGAACCAAATTTTCCAATTGTCCCTGACCATTGATTTGGTGCATGTGAACCAGATCTGTTTCAGCTGAATTTAGACCAAAGATTCACTCCAGCTCCATGAGTATGCAGCCTGTGGGACCACACGAGAGCTAGTCTGAAGTTAAATATCTCAAAATGCACGCACTGTATCCTCTGTTTTGTTCTACATTTCAGTTTCTACTGGCCCTCCAAATTTCTCAGTGAAGTTGCTGGCAAGGAGACCTTTGGGGCATTGCTCCTAAAAAGTCCATATAGGGCTAATTTTATGATCTGGGTTATTTTTTCCCTTTTTGAACAGTTGCATATACATTTAAATTAGAAATATAAGCATTTTCCACGTTTTCCTTTACCTTTTCAACAAACTTTTTTTCAATTCATAAACCTTTCTTGAAACCTTACTCTTTCATGTTCCTAACAAGCCACCACTAAACAATACATGCAGGATGATAATAACAACAACCAAGAAAACTGTTAGTAGAAAAGGCAGATGTATATTATTTTTCCACACAAGTTTGTGTTTCCATAACTATACTTCCTATTTTTTCTCAGTAAATCCTGAAAATGTTGATTGTCTTCAGAAAGCCATGCAACAGGTATGAGTGGCAGAAATGACTATTCAGCTCTCATTTTTAATCAAGCATGAGAAAGCATAAATGCAACAGATTAGAGGGGCTCAAAACAAACTCTAGATACTCAACTTCACCCATTCTAAGATTTGAGTTATTATTATTAAACGAAAAAGAAAAAAGAAAAAACACAATACACCAAAACCCAGACAAACCCCAAACCAGCAATCAGTATCTTCCTGCAGCTTGAAAACGGTATTAGAAGTGGCTAAAATATGCAGGTGAAAACCTTTAAACATAAGTTTTGCAGTGAAGGCTGTGACTGTGCTGTGACTGGCTCCGGCTGGTTTCTGATACTCCAGTGGAACATGGAGGCAGCTGCTAGACCTATGAGGTGTCTACCTCTAAGAGGCACTTTTGAACACCATTGTTTGTACAATTCACCTCCCAATTTCTCTACACAGAGCATGCTGCTGAGGAATAAAGGCATATGGTAATGAGGCCTTTTTTTTCCCCCTCAAATACTTGACTGAGTGTCCAAACTGGCAAGGAAGAAGCCAATAAAAGTCCTGTGCTGAGCAGCATCAAAAGATCCCAGGATGGAGCCCTATTTTGTTACAGCAAAAGTCAAAATAAAAGTAAGATAGTTTAAAAAAATAAGCGTACAGGCAGTTACCACGTATGTCGTAAAGTCTTGAAAATTATGCCACTGTGGACATTCGAAATGACTTAACTTTAAGCAGAGATTAATTCATACCATCTTCCAGATGCGGTAAAGCCACAACATGCCAGATGTCCCCAGAAGGGTACAGTACCAAGCAACAACATTGACAGCTATTAGCAACAGGTCACAATACAGACTCATGCATTAAAGATCAGGAAGGAGGAAATCTAACAAATTGGAAATACCGAATATAACAGGAGTGGCTTAATCTCTATTTACTTTTCACCTCTAGTTTGTGCATATCATTACACAGAGAAAGAAAAGCCATTGAATGTAGGGCAAGAACGTACATTATGAGAATCAGCCTAAGTCAGAGAATTTCACTTATGTTGAGACCTGAATCAGTTTTACCACTTCTTTGAAAAGCATTTCACTTTAGGTCTAACTCCATATTTCAAAACTAAAGTATTTACAGACATCCCAATATCCAAAACCTTGTTATTTGGTAACGACAACAAAAAAGTTTTATTTTAAATGAATATTTTATTTCCAAAAATTATGTGCACCATGTTGATCTTTTACATTTTTCACAGAAAATGTTCTGAATCAGAGATTTTCCCTCCCACTGCTTCCTCTCAGTTTTCGGAATCAACGTCAAGAGAGATGTGCATCTTATAAAAGAAAGAAATCTCAATCAACACTTGATGGACCACTGGGAATCTCTCGATGAGTTCCAGATGTTTGGCCACTGATGCGCTAATGCCTGCACCATGGAAAATCATTCCAGGTGTTTGCAGTTTCATGTATTGTTGCACAACAGGGATCATAAAGCTATTTCTATTAAGAAAGAGCATACTTAACCAAAGGCATGCAACCAAAAGAATACCCAGAGTAGCTGTGACCGTTGCAGAAGTAAAACACCTGAGTGTCACACCACTGCTGTGTGTTCATACAGAGTGTTCTGGGCAAGAATCATGCAAGTTCTGGACACGATGAATTATACAAACAGTCCTGCAGAATCAAACAGGATTGTTCAGATTTAGAAGATGAGGATTGAGGACGATGATGACCTGGGACAGGTCAATCTTTTCAAAGACAGCCTAACCTGAGATGCTCACCAACTTGAGCTTTGAACTCTGTTTCAGAGTAAACATTGACTGTAGAGAAAAACATTAATTTGAAATACAATGTATTCCATACTTCAGAACTGGTTACCTGAACCATGACTTACAGCGTATTTAAGACTGACAGTTTCTGGACTCTCCCTATCCACCTAACTCCCCTTCCACCCCCTGTCCCCCAAAAAATGGTCTGAAAGTTCAGACAGGTACAAAGTCAAATGACAGATCAAAAAATAAAGGATATTTACTTGACCATATAAATAACATGAAATTCCAAGTTACTTAAGCAAGACGAGTGCTAGGGTCTGAATTAGCATTCCCAATATTTTTACTTATTTTGCCAGTTTCTTACTGTCATCCCTAAAATGTAATGGGCACTATGTACAGCGTTCAGCTCTTTCAAGTTAAAGCCATAAACTACATATATTATTAATGTTTTAGAACTTTCTATTATTGTCCAAAGAACTGAACTGAATGAATAACTAAAAAGTGGTAAGTGAATATTATTATGGTTAAGTTCAGGATTTTTTCTAGGAATAAGTATAAGAAGCACAGAAGGAGAAAAAAAACCAACAGATATTTGTTTTATTTAACTACTAAGCGAACATTTTGTTTTTTAAAACAAAGTTCCTTTTGTTTTTTTTAAAAAAAAAGATTAAAAACTGTGGGTTGGAAGTACATACACTTAGGAAAAAAAACCCTAACAACAAAATCAAGAGAAAATACTTCAAGTTCAGACATCTGCAGCAGTCTCTTATCTAAAAGCAAAGTACTCATAGTCCTCTGAAATGTTTCAATTGCTTTTTTTTGTATACATTGCTAAACTATGAATTGTTCAAAAAATCAGAAAAAGGCTTTTGCATTTATACTAAAAGTGCTAAATGGAGCAACGACCACCAGGAAACTGAAAACCATTACATGCGGTATATAGGATAAACCATCATAAAATGTCTGTCATTCAGCATAGGTCAATAACTGATCATTCCACATTGCCATGTAAATTTAGCATTTATAAAGTTTTCTACAGCTCAAATCTTTACAAACATACGTCAGATTTAAATCTGAGTTTCCCAGCACCAGCACATACCACTGTTCTTTAGTCTTCAAGTATGCACTTGGCCAAGGATCGCCTTCTCTTTTTTAAACATCATTTTGCTTTAGACTCATTAACAGATTTTAAGCCTTTTATATGTATATATACTTATCTTGCTAATCACCTCTCCAATCTCTTAAATTGTTTGTGGGTTTGTTTTCTTTTTCATTTGAGCACTTTGCACAGATTTGATAAGAGAACAACAAATAGTATACAATTGTGAAATTACAAAATATAACTTTATGGTTAGACCCTGGTTAGGACGTTGTGAGATAGCTACAGACAGTTCTGGGAGCGAACAGGAACATCAATGAAATGGAATTGTGTCAAAAGCATACGGTTGTTTCTACCTTGACTTAAACCAATTTGAAATGCTTCAAAGGCAGCTGGTAATCCACTTCAAGCATTATCTCCTGAAGACATGATCTCACATAAACTGCAAGTCATCCGCTTACTCTGAACAACTATTATAATTACATGAGCTATGAAGTACAGTAAAGGTAATTTAGAATGAAAGTGTTCTTGAATAAATAGATCATTCAAGCATGTTTAACTAACTTGAAATAAAAGAGTATGAAGAAAAAACGATCAGAAAAATAATTTTTGTTTTCATTATTCTGTACATTTCTTTGCTGACTCATGAAAAATCAGTATAATTTATTTGCATTTTTATTTTAGGCTATTTGTACCTGTTTGATCCTTGCTTAAAGACAATGGACAATGAATCTATCTTTAATTTCAAAAGACAAAAATTTCAGATTTCTGTATTTCTCAGTATAGAATTAAAATATCAGTAGCATTCTTTATAATTTAAAGAGCTAGTTGACTTATCTACTAACACGATGATGATAGATATATCTAAAGGCATTTGATGAAAGTCAGTACCTAAAGCAGTTCGATTCCTTCAAAATAATTTAAGAGGCAGAGAAAACTTTGTGCTATCATGCTTTTATAGGTAGGAGAGAGGGAGCAATACATGAGACAAAATCATCAAGGAATAACAGCAAGATCAGTATTCCAACATGCAAACTATTCAGCTCATTGAACTCCAGAAACTTTAGTCAACATCTTACCTACTCATTTAAATCCCCTCTTGTAACACCAACCAGTTTCATTTCAGACACATCACTTCTGTACCCCAGGCCATTGAATTCCATCTCTATAAATTTCTAGGTTTAACTTTTGAGAAGGCAACCAGTAATTGCAAGTGCATCAGCTTTTATTTGTCCTAAGATACTTCAAAAGAAACCTTGATTTTTACAAGGTGCTGAACATCTATGCAATAAAAACTGAATCCCTGTCTAATATTTGAGATTCTAAACTTCAGACATACCTATTTAAAGATACATAAAGAAGCACATCATTCTAAAGGATGTGTTTCATAATGTATGCTGAGCAACATTTTATGGCAATCTTGCATGAAAAGGTTTCTTTTCCCTCTTTTTTTCACTTTTTTTTTTTNTAACCATTTGACCCTTTGCTTGGCATTTCAGTTAGATATTCTCATTTATTCAAGGGTGGGGTCTTTTTGTTTGGTTGTTTTTTTAAATGTACTGCGCTACATTCAGATAGCAGATTTAAGTATATATCCATGCCATAGATGGCATCCTTGATGTGAATTTATTGACTGTTTTTCTTACTCATCAACACTGGGGTTGTCCTCCCTCATACATGCCGTTCTCCTCCTGTTTACCTTGGGGAGATTCCCAAGGCAGACGTGATAGGTAGGGCTCCCTCCTCCTGCAATCCCAATTTATCATAAAGCAGATTGCAACACACCACTAACCTCTGCTGCCAGTATTTCTGACAGAGAAGAGACAGGGCCAAATTCTTCTGGTCTCATCATTTCAAGTAGCACGACTGAACTGAGTTACAAGACAAGACAGAGACCAGGAACTTACAACAGAAAGTTATTCTGATATTTACCTTGGACTTAATTTCATCCTCACTATTCAAGACCGCAGAGGAAGGCTGCATGGTGAAGACAGAATTAACTGTACTATCATATTTCATTGTGAAAGCAAAATTTGGCACTTTAAAAAAAAAAAAAAAAAGACACTTCGCAGCAGTATCAGCTCACATCACACAGGCCAAGGCTACGTCTAAAATTTCCATTGCAAACTTCATGTTAATGCTACTTTCAAGACAAAGCAAACTTTTCAAGCAAGGCTGGTACTGAATTCCTGAGCCCATGAATGTACTTCGAGGTGAAGCTATTCTAAAAAATTTAATTAGATTGAAACAATAAGTTAAATAGGTCTAGAAGATTTGGATGTTAACTAACACCTTTTAGGGATAAAAGGAAAAAAAATCCCACAACACAACTGGGTTTCAGCAATAGGTATACATTTTTCTGTATAACTACTGTAAAGTTATATTCGGTTGAAATTACACATATGCATCCACATTTTTAAGAAGCTATCTTAATATTCATATCCTTATTAGCTTCACAGCATGATTTGAATGATGCACTGCAGTGATGAAGTATGAGCACCCTATCAAGTATGTTTGTTCTTTAATAATGTTTACAGGCTATTTACAGACTTGAGGTCTGTACTTGGAATTTTTACATAACATATATAAGTGAGATATTTACAATTCTTTTAAAAGTAACATTCGGCAAGTGTTGCAATGCATTAACTCTACGTGTATTGCCTAGTTTTTAACAGCAATGCTGGCCATTTTCCTACCAATTAATTTATAGTAAAAATTTGGGAAAATTAAATTTTTAAATCCCATGGTATGAAACTGAGGCCAGTAATGCTTTTGAAATTAATTTGGAGTTTATCTTGGAGAACCAGCTTTACCACCTTCCCTGTCACTAGCTCTGTAACTCTACTGTGGCAAAGCCTAAGAGATCAGTTATTGCTGAAGATCTCAGCTTGCCAGGTGCCTTACCAATAAAAGACAAAAGTATTGCCAGCTCTGTTAAATAACAAGTATTAATGTAAGCTCACAACAAACAAGAAGTGTTAATATAAGGTGACAACAACAGAGTTACACTTTAAAGATACACTAACTGATCTGGAAATAAGCATATTTTTGTATGTATTCAGAATCAGATCTGTCATACCTTTTTATTGAGCTGAGTGAATCCCCCTTTTTGGGGATTTCAAGTCTTTCAACTGCAACTAAACCTATAGTCAACCTTAACTAGATTGCTTTTTAATTACTGTATGAGTGCAAGTCTGGTTTGCTTATGGCTGATGAATAACCAACTTGAGAATTCTGCTGGAGAGGAAGGAATAATGAAAACAGGTGTCAGGAGGCTAGGACCAATAACAACTTAACCATCTCATCCTGTGTTATATAGAATAAAACAAGGTGTAAATCTAAAGTCATTTTCTTATTCCTGTATTTTTACAATACATACTTAAAATATGTGAGGTCCTCATTTTCTTAAAAGTCTTCATAGAAGAAATCATGCCATCTCTGTTGAGAGAACTGTCCACTCAGACAAACACCTGGCACCCTACAAAAGTTTACCATTCAGGAGGCCTTCACGCCTAGTCATGGGTAAAAGTCTTTTCACATCTGGTAAAGACAAAGAAACACTATTTTTCCCCTACAAAAGATTAAATCTATCTTTTCCCCAAAAAGTAACAGAAGTATGAATTCAGCAAGATTTTACTTTTCTTGTGGATGAACTGTAGGTTATGCATTGCTTTCATTAAAGTAAGTCCTTCAGATTTTTAAGTTGTGATACCAGCAAATTGCGATAAGTTAAGGTGGTAAAAAAATAGACAATTAATGCTGGATGGAGGAACGCTTGGATACGAAGAATGATTTTACTAGCAAGGAACATGTGAGAAGTATATAATACAAACAGGACGTTGTATATTTTCCAGAGTTCTGATTACAACAGTTCTTTAAAAAAAATTATTCGGCCATTCGTAATTAATATTACATCTTTTCATGAAAATACATGGAATGTATTGGGTTTTTTTTCTTTGGTTGGTGTTTGTTTTGGGTTGGGTTTTTAAGCAGAACAAACACTTTCCTGCTATTCATTAAATCTTGTTCCACCATTGTTTGCATGAAGCAGCCTCAAGTCTTATAAATTGTACACTCCCAGTGCAAAATTTCAATTTACTTTTTCCTTCTCAAAGTGCAGCTCTAGTTTAGTCTAACTTAGAGTGAATTTGGCAGTAAGCTGACTTTTTCTTTTTTAGACAAGTTAAATTATCCCCTACTGCAGTATAATTAAAATATGTAACTCAATAAAAATTAAAATGTAGAGGGAACTCAACACAGTTATTTTGATTTGCCCATTCTCATGTCACCAACACGGCTCTATCTTAAATAAGCACAGACAGCCCCAGCTCCCTATTAACACCCCAATAATCACCTACTTGGTTTTCCCTCTTTAGAGTCCAACCAGCCTAAGCTTATCCTTGGGACCATGGCACAAAAGTTTTCCACAGATTAGATTTCGATCTCCACCCTTCCTCCTGTACATAAATACAAACACACACATGTGCACTTTTCATTATGACTTCTTTAAAGGAGATCATACCTAAACTGTGGAAAAGTCCCAAGCAGCTTCATGTTAGGCCAATATCCAAGGGTTGATCCAGGCTCCTTTTTACTGTCAAGTAACTCAAGCCCGTCATTGGCTCTCGAGCCCCTGTTCACACTGCATGTAACACCAGTTGTCTCTAAGCTCCTCTCCACAGCAAATCTAAAGAAGGAAACCTGGAACCTGCTAACATGGTTAACTCAAGATTCCTGATACCTAATAAAATGGTTCACTCTACTCAAAGCAAGGTTTGGAGCTGGACTATGCTGTGTTTTGGCCCCATACCTGGGTCAGTCTTTCAAAAGTTCCCATGTAGTCTTGGTCCTTCGAATACCTCATGAGCCACTCATGGCACGGAACACAAATCCTCTTAGCCCTACCGTAAACTCAGGCTGAAGACCAGGCAGTGAAACTACAGTCAGTCTGATGGGGAGGACCAGCCTCCGCGATGGTTGTCCCTTTCCTCTCTTTGACACAGACTCTAGGGGACACCTGGTTTAGCACTATGGCAGTTGGTCTGTTTCAAAACACAGAGAATTTATAACATGAACATGAAGGTACATACAGAGATATTGAGGGCATTTCTGGAATACAAATTGAGACATTTTATTCTAAGTTTGATCTCTATAGAGTTACATGTATGAGATTATTTATGAAAAAATATTTTGCTGTTGGCTTTGGCTTTGTATGTTTCCCCCACATTTTTCATTTTACCTTGTTATCAAAGCATATGCAATCTCACATGCAACTTTGAACACTCTTTGTTGAAGTCCCAGTTGTGAGACACTTTTAGGGCCTGGCCTCTTGGAACTGAGAGATTATTTTGAGTGGAAAATGTAACTGCCACTTGAATATAATGCTTTTGCCCTAGGAGTGCTTGCATTTGGAGGCCAAGTCTAGTCCCAGTTGAGAGCACTAGCAAAACTCCCAGTTGTTTCAGCAGGCTTTGCACCAGGCTCTAAATACAAATGACAACTTTTTTCTAACGGAAAGACTATACTTCAAAATGACTTTTTGTATGTTATTCAGAAATTTAATTAACTTTTAAGATTAAGAAGTTTTATTCATATGGGAATTTAGACTCATTGTCTGAAGCCTTCTGCAGATGTTTTTGTACATGTTCAAGCTTAGCTCTCTCCTGTGTATTTTCCTGATCATGCAGAGTTTAAAAAGAAAAAAAAGATTTAAAAAAAAGTATATATATATATCGATTTAAAAAAAAAAACAAACAGAGAGAGAAAAAAGAAAACCCCACTCCTTGAAATAAGATGGTAAAATATCTGGCAGCAATGAAGAAAATTATATTGTAGAGAAACAGGAAGTAAAATTAATACTTTCACAACATAAAACTATGCAGTCTTTGGAGATGCCCTGATTGGCCTTTACCTTGAGGCTATATCTATATCTATGTTAGCAAGCTAAACAGAGCCAGGGCCCATTTTCTGGCCCTAAGGCCAACTGGCATAGCCAGGACACACACGTTCCGTAAAACCTTTTAGACTCTAAACAAGGATTGCAACAGGCAAACTACCTTGCCCACAGCAGGACTCAGCCCTTGCCCAGGATGGCAAAGGTTACCAGCTCAGCTGGGTTACCAACAGGTAGGTTATGCAGGTGGCTGGCATAAGTAAACATGATAAGAAAACCATTAACTAGCAAGCAAAGAGACACACGAATACTTCGCTTTGTGAATGTGACACCAAGATAGCCCAGAACACAGTGGAATATATGTAACTGAAGAAGCTGATAGCTCAGCCCATGGATGCTAACAAACCATAGAATATCACTCTCATAGAAACTGGGTAGATGACACTAAAAAACAATAAAGCCTTCCAATTTGAAAATGAGCCATTTGAAAGACTGGCAGACCCATAGCTCTGACCATACAATAGTAAGGGAATCAGTACACTGAGCAGAGTGCAAAAGTTGAGATAATTTTGTTGATTTAGAAACAGAATGGCAAAAGAATGCGTAATATACTGTTATATCTCTGGCTTTAAACTTGAACTCAGCATAAATTATTTCAGGAATGTTTTGCATAGTCTCTTTTTATATCTCCTGTGCAAAAATCTATTTTGATTGCATGGCCCTGGAACAAGTCTGTTATTTTTCACAGTTTATCATTTTTGGAACCAATATGCTACAACAGAGCTTTCTTATCTTTCAACCCGCACCTCCCTCCCCCTTAAGGCAAAAATAAAACACACTGCACCACTTGTAAAAGCAGAGAGACAGCCTAGAGTGAAAACCTCCATTCAGCAAGGAAAGGGTTCCAAAGGAAAAGAAAGCCGAAACTTGAAAACTGTGGCTAAGCTACCACGTATGCTATAGCAGTATCTATAGCTTATCTATCTTTAATGTGGCAAACTATCAAAAAGGCAAAACTATGAATCTTTGTAAAAGAGGAGAATAAATAAGTAAGTAAGTAAATAAATAAATAAATAAATATTGTGATGCAAATATAAGGCTTCACAATCAAACTTAAAAGCATTGCTGATGTAGTTATGGAAGAACATCACTCTACCCACCTGACATCATGGATCTATCAACAGGATCATATACACAACTGACATAACACAGCAAGAACTTGAGATTTATGTATACCTCAATTTGATTTCAGCAATATGAAAGAAAAAAAAAAAAGGGGGGGANAAAAGGGGGGGGGGAATGGGGAGCAAAATACAGCCTGAGATCCACGCATATACTTTTAATGTGTAAGAGGAGGAAAAGCACACTTCACATAGCAATTTTATATGTGTGCGCATCGAGAACAGGAACAGGTCAGGTCTAAAAGGGCTCAAATGTGGAGGTAGGATAGAACATCCATTTACTGTTGTCCTTTTCTTCTTCACATTCTACTGTTCACAGAAAAAGCCTTTAAAGCCCTCTCAAATGGATGTGTCTTTTCTTCCATCCAGTTCCATCCAGATTAAGCTTCAAACTTAAGGATACTGAAGGAAAGGTTTTTTTCATGACCATCTCCATTTTTAGGATGAGAGAATAAAAACACAATACTCATACTTTGAGGAGGGCGGAAGTCATTTGAGTTGTTAAACACCTTGGTGAAAGGCCAGCTTTAGAACAAGGCTAAGATGAGAGGAAAATAGGTGGTTGCAAGAAAGAAAGTAATGAAGAGTATCACTGGTGGAGTCGCTTGATCCTTCAAATTTTCTAGGGTCCCCATCCTAAAGAGTGTGAAAGGACCAAAAAAATACACTGCTGATGCAAAATCAGAAGATGTTGATAGCATACAGGAGGTAGAGGGTACATAGAGAAATAACTGGTTGTCACAGAAGAGGAATAGACAGATTTGTCCCAGGAGCTCAGAATTCAATGTGGAGTTACAGATAAATGCCTGGATCTAAAAACGTCTGCTGCTGTCTCATTAGCTGCTGTAAATACTTTCTAATCCTGCCTGAGTGGCTACAAGCATTGATACCACAGCCCCAAGAAACACTAGGATCTTAACATTTCAGAACAGAGAAAATATTACAATTCTATTCTATTGATATTCTTGAGACTCCTGTAGGTAGCTAAATACACATAACAATGGCCAATCATATTCAAGAGATTGCTTCAGAATTGGATTATTTTAGAGAAAGATTTGATGATTCTCCATGAAGAAACAGAACTTCATACAAGAAGGGAAAGGTTTACTGCCTGTAAATCCACTGTGGGGAAAGGGACAATCCAGGGAGGAAAAAGCTGTCAAAGTTAAAGGATGACACAAGAACAAATGGATAAAGACTGGCCATACATGTGTTCAGACTAGGAATTAGATGGAAATGTCTCATGAGAAGAAAAAAATGTCTTTCTTAAGACAACTTTCCAAAAACCATCTGGAGAAATTTACCGCTTTTCAAGGTGGAGCTGTATCAGTTTGCATACTAGAAATTGTGCTTGTGAGAGTAAACAACTGGACTGGACAACACTTCCAGCTTTGTCCTTCTATAACTTCCATGTATGCTGAGTTTTTTTGCTTTAGTGACTGCGCAGGACAGCACAGCAAGTCAAAATACTACGAGCATGTAGCCAGAGGAGAGAAAGCAAGTGTTATTGTGCTCTGTTCACATGAAACACTTCTGAGCACACACTGCACAAACAGCAGGCAGGTAATTCCTCATCAGAGCGCTCTGTTTCCCGGCGATCAGCAAACACACTCTGCTGATGGAGACACCCGCAATATGAGTGATCTTCTGGCTGCAAGGGCTCCCACAGTCACGGGGGCCAAGGAGACATGGAAATAGCATGATTTATTCCACGTGCTCCTAGACCAACACAAAGCTCTCTGTCCATGCAGCTCAACCCGCTAGGGTACTTTCCCAGCAACGACAGTTGTCTGTGCACCACTAACAAACAGCTTGTAAATTCAGGTTTGAGCACTGCTCTTCTCTACATCTGCTTTTCCTTATCTCTGTGTTGATATATTCCTCTCTTATTTACCCTCACCCTAAATTGTCATACGTTTTCTTTAAGGGCCAGACCCCAAGCAGCATATCATTCTTCAGAGACGTAAGCAGCAAGCCACCTCCTCTTCAACACAACTAACTGAAAGACCTTAAAAATACAAACAAAACCCAGCATCTACAGCCGTATTTCTCTGTGGCTTTGAAAATTTATATGCATAAACAATGGAAGGGAAATCAGATGCCCTACAGAACTTCATATACCTCCTCAAAATATTTGAGTTGCACTATGTCATAATTATTTGTAATTCTTTACTACAATTTCAAATTAGTTAAGGGAATTAACCCAGTACAGACTAGTCCTTTCTAGCTTGGAGAATCAAGTAAGCTTCGTACCTCACCGTGATTTGCAGACAATGAGTAGAACTGGATTATTTAGTGAAACCCAAAGAACACTTTTTCCCTCCCAGAATATAATGCCACTACAAAACCTTAAGGAGATTCATGTTTACTCAACATTTTAAATTCCCATAGACTGCAATAGAAATTGCATTTGGTAAAACAAGGTTCAACCTTGGAACACTCATTTCACATTTGAGTCGTTCTCCTGAAGCCAGTTCCTCTGTGGGACTACCAAGGTGAGTAAAGGTTAGACAGTCAGACCAATTATTAATCAATGGGAATATTCTTTATCATGTGATTCAAACATGAGACATGACTTAGGAATGTGGAGCAACAATAAACATCAGTCACAGTAATTTTGGGAAAGGAAGAAGGAAGATGTTTGACCTTGCTAACTTTGGAATGGATGTGGGACATTTCAGTTGACATAAATCTACCAGCCGAAGTGGGAGAGTCTCAGACAAATGCGTTCTCCCATTATAAGATTTCCCATCGTTTAGGTAACTATGCCTTTGTCTTGTCTTTGCAATTCAGCTCGTATTTGCAGCAGTTTGTGTTTTCCATATATCAGCCATTGCATTCTCTGTCTTCCATGATTTACGATTAGTAACTGGCCAACAAAAGATCACAACAAAGACTGTTTCATTGGCCATCTGCACCGTTGCCTGTCATTCACAGACCAACCACTCTTTCTGAACAAGGATACTGAACTAGCAACTTTAAAGTTACTTACTGTCTTCAAGGCAATTCATATAATTGTGCTCCCCCAAGGATTAGAATTGAGGTTTTGAACAGACTAAACACTATCAAAAATGGTAGGTTCTATTGGTTCTTATGCTATATATGCAATGTGGAAATTTCCAGAACATTAGCAACATAACCATTTCTTAAGAAGCAGCAGTGTGTTTATTTGTCTGATGGAAAGAGAATCCTGTTCAAAATTACCTCTTCCCCTTTCCTTGCATATGTACCTACTAATCAAATACGAGTTTTTTTCTATCTCATTAAATGTCTTTCTGCTGATGATGGATGAGGTCTCACAGGATACACAGAACCTGAAATCCTTTTCCAGACAAGGCAGTTAGCTGTTAAATACAGGGTCTGAGTGAATCAAACTGGGTTCACACAAGAGTAATAAAGTGCTCTCTTAAAACCTGGTCTCTGCCAGGTTTTCATAATCTTCTAGTAACTGGTTCAATTTTGCGGAGTATTTTGGATGCCATCTCATTATTCAAGAATTTTGCGGGGAGGAAGCTTCTTTTATTTGCCTCCAACAGTAAAATTCTGTGAATATGCTATACAACTTGGCTGAAGTTGTTCAATTTCACCGTAAGTGCCTAGTCAGAAGTGAATACTACTAATTTGTAGTTTCAATGGTTTGTTTCAGTTTGAGGTTTGCATGGACATAAACCTTTGAACTCTTATATAATAGATACACGTATGTAATGTATTTTTATACACACACGTAGGTAAATATATTAGAATACGGGCATGATACTAATTTTCTTCCTCCACATCTCATTAAGACAACCAATATGCAAAATGGTACCTCCAAGCTCAGGATTGCCAAATTAGACCTTTAGAGATTTAGTATTGCAATCTCTCAAGAGCTATACAGTGAGAATGTGAGGGCAGCAAATTATTTTTTTCAGCTGTCAGCAACAGATACCACAAGTTTAAGGAGTTTTTCACCGTGCTCGGGAGTGGTTCAGAAAACTTCACTTAAGCCAGCTCTCCTTGGCAGACAATGTTATTTACTAGACTACCGCTTTAAGTGGTTACAATTGACAGTAAAAGCATAGTCAGAATAAGAGCGTGTCAGATGTCAGTTTTTAATTTCCACATAGCACAGTGAAAAACAAAATATACACATTTTTATGTATACCACTGCAAGAAAACTTGTGCTGTGTGTCGCCTACTTAGCATTTGAAAGGACATGAGAGTTTTTATTTCTTAATAATCATTTTAAAAAATCACAAAAACATGTGTTTCTATGATAACAGATGTTGACTTATACCATCAAAATAGAGTTTAATTGTTTTGGTTTTACTGTTCAGCAGTATGAAGTTAAAATGGGGCCAGAAAGTATAAAAGCATCT
The DNA here is from genome assembly GCA_013399365.1 of Pampusana beccarii. Lineage (NCBI taxonomy): Eukaryota > Metazoa > Chordata > Aves > Columbiformes > Columbidae > Pampusana > Pampusana beccarii. The sequence goes on from VWYH01001802.1 coordinate 1,371,498, forward strand.
ACGTCTATCTCTCTTCAAAACCATACATTTGGTTAGACCCATTAGAAGACGTAGTAACAAAGGAAGTTTAATAGTTTGACAAACTCACAGTCAAAAAGATAGTCGACCATGGATTCTACTTGATTACACAAAAGCTTATACACTGTTATAGAAGACAGCTGCAAGGAGCAGAGCCCAGGGGCAACACACTGTGATGTCCCCTGGTCCTGCTCTGCAGGCTGATTTGGCCAACTCCAGCTCTTGTCTTCATAGCCGTCCTTTACCCTGTGGTGCACGGAGCTCCCTGAAAGGCAAAAGCCCTCTCTAAATATTTGGAGATTACTAATATTTTTGTAAGTTCTTGTTGCTTTCCATCAGAAAAACAAAACAAGGCAGACTTGTTACCTTTTCTAGCCATGGTTTTGGAAAAATAAAATAAAAAAATTTAAAAAAAAAATATATCAAGCATCTCCTGTCTATTTTCTGCTTATATTTTTCCAGTTTTTTTGCAAGGAAACTAAGCATGCAGTTCCCTGGGGCTTTGCTACAAAATAAGAAAGCCAAACATACTGTACGTGTGCTTACATACAAAGGTTCTGTGCAAGGTAGCCCTTTGACAGGATTCTCACAGTGCCAGTTCTGCGCTGAAAACTTTACTTCTGAAATAAGTTAACTGCTCTGAAAACAAAAAAACGTAAGTATACCAACAAGTAAGACTCATTTCCCATGAGTACACAAGTCTGCACATATTTATACACTTGGTTGCTCATATACTCACTGAAAGAAGACAAAAGATACAAAGGAAAACAAGGAAAAAAAAAATCCTGGAATATTCAAGGATTTTTATAAGGGCTACACCCTTGCTGACATTTCAGGAATTTCTGACGATACAGAATTTTCTGACGTGAAAGCAATGTCTTACTAGGACTTTTCATCAAGCCACTGTGGGCTGCCATTACCACAAAATTGCTTTCTACTCATTGCATGTTATTCCATGGAGACTGGCATGATTGCCAGACAAAATGTTTACATGTGTTAAGTGTACATTGCATAAAATCTCACAGTGGGAACCTATTACTTCAGTTCTCTTGCTTCATATGCATATATAATACACACACACAAAAGCACAAGCACATACTGCAAGATATGTGACCTGAAATTCTTACCACTGGATATTACAGGATGATAATCTGTATAGTTCCTGTCCAAAGTAGTTACATGAGCTGCCTATACAGACACCACTTTAAACAACGTAGCTTGAGCTCTGGAAACAAGCACCTCAAAATTCATCATCTTAGGTTTATTTTCTGCTACATGTTACGAAGGCAAGGGTTTTTCCAGCATTAAAAATTTTCTTGCCTCACCCTTTTACATGATCTACATGATGATTGCCAACAAGATTTTATTTTAAAAGCTGGAAGTAGCAAAGATACAGAAAATAAATACACCAGGTATTTTGAAATAAAACTTCATGGCAAAAGTTAGTTTGCAACATGGCTGCAGAGCCTGGAATCAATTTAATCTTGTGCTATTAGAAAATTCCTGTTACTCGCTACACCATTCCTGGTCTCCAGGAGGCTTGTGGTGGGCAGACAAGAAGGGGAGAGAGCTAATTGAAAGCAGGACAACTTCGTCTGTGAAAAGTCAAATGAGAGAAACTATTCGCTTGGCTGACTTTAATGTGAGCTAAACCTAATCCAGAGATGATCTTACTGAGGACCCAAACATTCACTACTCAGCACCACGCTGAGCGCCAAAAATACTGAGAGTTGACCCTGTACACCTATGTGGTCAGAGGTCAAGAACTAGATTGAAGTTTTAAACAAAACAGGCACTTCTATGTCTTTTGTCTATGGGAATTACAATGCAATTCATGAAATCTGAAGGCAGAATAAACTTCCGTGTGTGTAGAACATGTCTGAAAACAGGGAAGTCTAGCTTTATGAACAAAGCAAATGAAATAAGGCTGGTTTTCAATATCTACAACATTTATTAATGAGCACGTATTAATATGCAATTATCCTCTTGAGAAAGGGACAATTTATATTGTATAACTGGGAGTCAGTTACTGTGTACTTGCAGATTCTTCCGAGCACAGATTATCAATGAAACAGCTCTACTTCCGACTTCAGCTGTAGTGTGACCCATTAAGACATGTAGAAAGTAGTAGAAGGCCCTAGCTATGCTGCACACCTCTTAAGTCCTGCCTTTAAGGTAGAGTACGGTAATTAAGTGCTAATGCTTATTGGAATTTCCAGTGGAATTTGAAGTAGTCACTCCTTGGCAGAACCACTGATGTTTGTTGGTTCCGCAGTTCCACAGGAGTTCAGCATGAACTCAAAGGAATGGATGTGATACGAACAGATACTCCTGATTGCAGTGTGTTTTTGTTATTGTTCATGAACTAGCATAAGTGTTCGGAATTCCTTCATTCTATAATGAATATTCTAATTACATACCACACCTGATTTGTAAAGTTCAGCCTCCAGTTAAACTGTCCCAAAATGTGCAGGAAAAATCAGTTCTGCAGTTGCATTCCAGTCCAATTGTAGAATTAGAGGATACTTGTCAAGATACAGAATCCTATGTTGATAATCAGATTTTCAGACACACTCCTTCCAACCCAAACTATTAGATAATTATTCTTAAGTAGCTCTGCCTCAACCAGTAAGCAAGCATTTCCCTTTGATTTGAGCACATGATTTTCAGTAAACAATCTGCAAACTCCTCAAGTCTACCATTCATACCTGGTTTTACCCATTTCATTTTTGCAATAGCAACTGTTTCAGCTTGAAAAGCATTTGCACTGACTTGAATCTCCAACCTTACCACTTGAAACTGTGTCAAGAGCTTGAGGTTACTCATCTGCATAATCCATTTTCAAGTGGTAACACTAGACCTATGATAAGCAGCCCATTCCCTAGTCTTTACTCTTTGTCCTTGTTTCTGAGCAGGTTGCAACACAGATTGGCAAGAAATAAAAAACAAATGGGGAGATCATTGCTGTACTAGCATTCATTTTCCTTCAGTCATACCTTGTTTTGATAGCACGGAATTTTCTTCCTAGCATGTAACAACATTCAAAATTTCTGCGTATAACAGATTTTTGCAGCAGCTGTGTGAAGAATGGTTTGCTAACGCATGTTATCTATTGCATAGGGTTTTCCATTGACTGTAAACACCCCTCATCTTTTTGTGTGTGTGCACTTGGCCCTTCAAGATTCACTAGCAAAATCCATGCAAGAAGAGCAGTATGGTAATTACAACTGCAATCATTAAAAAACATGCAAATTTTCTTTTTTTTTCCCAACCTAACTTTGAAATTCCACAAAATCCAGTTTTCTTTCCCTTTCAGGGGTGTAATGAAAAGCAAACTCTCCAAAGGAATTTAAAACTTCATATTAAAAAAAAAATCAAACCAGTGATTTTTCTATAAAAAATAGTGAAAACTTTCAACGTATCTCAACTTTTCTTGGATGACAAGTATAGAAAGGATGCTGTGGCTTTTTTTAAATCCAGATGTTTTTAATTCAGGCCTAACAACATGAAAAAGAGAGAAAAATGGGGAATAACAGAAAGATTTAAACTAGTAAGAGCACATGGATATTCAAGAAAACAATAATAAAATAATTTAAATTAGATGAGATAAGTAGTTTGGTGAAAACGTAAACCAGGGATATCTACAATAAGCCAAATACTAATTTCTACATGAATGTTTGTGAATTCATGAAAACAGGGAATATTCACTAAATTAAAGAGTAATACCATTTGAAGGACCTTCTCTTTCATTCAGACTAAAGCATTTTATTCTGCTCTATATATTTAAAGAATTCCCAAAGTAACAGGAGTATAACTAGCACCTTAGAGAATATGATCTTAAGAAGTCAGAGGCTGTTTCAACACAAATATTTAGCAAGATCTTTTCTGTGAAAAGAGTTTTAGAGTCTGTTGAGAGATATTACTAAAGTACAGTATCAGGAATAAATAACAACCTTCTGAAGAAATCCAGGTCTGCTGTGCTGTTACAAAAGCAGATAAGAAATTGTTGCAATTTATTTTTATTTTTTAATCACCACTCTGGTTTCTACTTACGTTACAAAATAAACTACTTATTGGCTCACTCTTGTTGCCAATGTAACTTTTTAAGGTCAGTCTGTATGTTGGATTTAGCTTTTCCCACATCCTGACTAGTGCAAACTAGAGCCATGCAGTCAATTCTGGCTAAAAAGCAGAGAGCTAATAACAAGAAATTTTTTTTCTAGAAAAGCATAATATATATTTTCTGTTACTCATTAAGCTTCTGTCATCCTGCTATGGCACTTAGAAAGCAGACTATCCTCTTTTTTAACAAGATATAAAGACAGTATAGACAGAATAAAATTGATATATATTATTATTATTATTATTATTGCTGTAGGTAGTACAATACAGGAAGCTCACTGTACTGGTTTGGATTTGGCCTCATAAATGCTCTTGACTGCTTAGTACTCTCTTCAGAGCCAAACCAGGGCAGCATTTGGTTCAGTTAAATTTGTATTTGCCCAGCACATCCCAGTCTTCAGTTCCCTCAACACTGAGTTTACTTTGTAAACCATGAGGAAAACAGGATAGCTGCAAATATATATAAAAAAAAATCACAGCATCTTATTGTGAGCTTGCAGTATATGTGTCATTTATTTGTGGACAAAATCCAATATGCTTACCTGTTTTCCACATTTACGTAATAAAAACCAATTAAGTCTCTTGGTCAAAAGAAGAGGTTACCAGCTATATATGAAAACTGATTTTAATCTCTGTGAGCTTGGCTCATAAGGAATCTATTTGGAATCACTTTGAAAAGTTTCCAGGAGGTAAGGTTCTTAAAATGTATCGTAATCATACCCGTACACTGGAGTCATACAGCACACATGATAACACTGAGGGAATTTTCTACAGCTATTACAGTGAACCTACCACATCCCTCTGAGGACAAAGATTTTAGATAAATTATACAAATCTTATATACCATTTTCCCAAAAGAAAGTACTGTCAGGCTTCCTATCGCATAAGAATATGGATCTACGATAGTACTGTGATTTAAGTATACTTTGTATTAATAAATTTCTCAGTAGTTCATTTCTACCAACAGATCTGGATATGACCACACAAAGTAGAATTATTAGATCTGTCTAAAAATAAATAAAAACTTTTCAAAGGTAAGAAACTTTCCTGTCTTAAACAATCATTATTTTATGGGATAAACTTCTCTGGAGTTGTCCATCCTTGAACCAGTTACAGGGAGAGCTCAGTTAACCAACTTTGGATACACCCATTAATTTTCTAGAAAGCTAGATGAAGTCCATGAATCCTTTGCAAAGCCTCATTCAACCAAAACCAGATGATAATCAGGGATCTAGAGAATTGAAGAGCAGGAAAAAAGTGTGGCTCAGCCCTCCATCTCTACTACATGACAAGTGCACATTATTTGTGTTAAGAAGAGTATGAGTGGGGAGATCACCTGTGCCTCTGTGAATCGAACCCTGATGCTATAAGATATCCATTGTCTTAAATGGAGCAAGGAGAAGGGGATGCATCAGTTGATTTTGCAGGACAAAATCTTTAGAAGCTCTATTTGGATTACTTCTCATATTTAAAGTCAAACTACGAAGTTATATTCAGTCTTATTTGGAAGTGTTAACTACCCATCAGCTTCAATGGAAAGACAACTCCCTCTCAACACACCACCTTCCAGCACAAAGTCAGTCCGTGTGTCACCTTCTAGTTACAACACAGACTGATTTCAGAAAACACAGTTCTTTTCCCAGTTTGGGATGCAAAACTGAATTCTGTTGCATGCAGGAATCTTTGTTGCATGAACGGCAACAAAATATTTAACAACTGTTAAATCATCACACAGTTAGATCCTGCTGCTCATACAAACTATATAATTGAAAAAAACCCTCACTGTTCACTTTTCCAACACTCAGTAGTCTTTGAAGATAAGAAAAATGACACAACTTTAGGATGACTACGGCATAAGATAACTGTATAGCAAAGCTAGAAAGTCTAAGTTGATTTTGAGAACTCTGCAGTCACAGATTGTGCTAGTGATGTGCTGGTTGTCTGCACCATTTCCCCGACATCCAGAGCAGCTGTAGAAAGACCAACTCCTGTATGATCACCTACAACATTCACATGAAAAATTATTAGTCTGTTCTCTTCCCCAGTATAGTGCATAGGCAAGAAGGGTAATGAACAATTAAAGCTAATTTGAGAGGGCACGACAAAACTGAGATCACCAGTGCATACCAAAAAATCTGCTTAGCGGAAGACTAACTCCTTCATGCTGTCCCAAGCGTTGCCTACATCTAGATAATAAATGCATTACTTTCTCATTTTCCTTTGTCTTAAGAAGCATTCACTGATAGAAGGTCTAATGATATATTTCAAGATTATTTACAGATTCCAACAAATCTTGTCTTTAATTGAAAATAAATTGTCACACTGAGAAAGACTTTATTGCTGATAGGTTGTTGGTTTTTTTCCCCTCCCCAAGTTTACTGAGTTTTTCTTATGTATTAAGTATGTCGACAAGCCTGAATTCCCAGAACATATTGTATAGATATTTGTACAGATAGCTTCCCAAGCCTAGGTGTGCAGGCATCCTAGGAGAAATAGTTGTGTTGTGCTTGAACTATTTCTGGGAGTTGGCAAAGCAGTGGCAGAAGACCTAATCTGAGGCACAGATTACTTTATAGTTTATGCTTTTGTCAGCACCTTGACCCACAAAAGGTTTTCAAACAAAGGACCCATGTTTCATGCTAAAACATCAAGCAAGTGGTTTCACTGAAACTCGTTTGGTAGTCTGAACTGTTGAAATGTTCTTTTAAAACCATACACTAAAAAGAAAAATAAATAGATTCAACGTAGACATCTTAATTGCTATTGCACTATCATAGCACCAGAGTGACAGTATTTTGCAATTACACCAGAAAAACACAACTTTTGATTCTTCATTTCCAGAACAGAACTAATAGAGCTAACAAAGGTACAGAGAAGGGCTACCTGTCTGACCTGTGACACAGAACAAGAAATTACTACATAGATTTGGACTCCAGTCTGAGAAAATCTTCAGAAACTTGTATAATATTACTAGCACATTCAGCATTAGCAGAGAATGAATATTCACTATACTTCCATTACAAGAGTTACTGAGCAGCAACCAAAAAGAGTAGTTCTCAGGCTTAAGCTTTCCAGGACACAAGAATACTTTGTTTACCACAGAGCATCTCACATGTAAGAGGATTAACCAATTGTATTGTGATGGCTCTGGCCTTGCAGTTCAAACAAGGGTTTGTTTTACGTATGGATCTAGTGTAACTTTCCAAAATGCTAACAGAGAATCTTTAGCCACACACATTGTTTAGCCTCTATTAATCAAATCTACCAGATTCAGAAAAGTTTTCACTTAAAAATACTCTGTTTACTACAGAGCATCTTGGACACAAGAGGACAAGCCAATTATGTTATGATGGATCTGACCCTGCAGTTCAACTTTAACTTTCATTTATTGGACTTACCCCAGCCTCCAACCTTTGTTTATGTAGTTATTAAGTGTACACAGACACAATTCTATCAAGACTGTTGTGTTTTAGAATCCATCTCATCGAATCTATTACTGGATCTTATTTCTTCGGAAATCCAGTGGAAATTTAAAAAAAAATACAATATTAGTCTAGTGGATTTTTCACAGCTACAAAGAGCGCTCCTACTTGTCAACTTGTCTACTTTTATGTCACTGCTACATTACAGGAACTGGTAAAGATTTCAGTGTGTGGACTGAAACAGCCAGGGTCGTCCTAGTCATCCTGCAGGTTTCTAGAAAGAGAGGCTTTTAAGCTAACTCTGTTAAGTTCATAATTTTCATAATTTTTAGGTGCCCAAATCCAATGTGTTTATATATAATATATTGCTATGCATAATGAATCATGATGAAAATGGCTGTCTGTTTTAAACGATTTCCCACTAACTCCATGAACTACAACTGTGCCAGGATCCAAAACCACAAAGTTTGGGACAAGAAAGATCTTTGCTTTTTCCTTCATCGCGTAAAAGGTTCTTTCATGCCTTTCTAATGCTGCAAGGTGCTGCCTTCCAGTCTACAAAGACATGAAATACACTGCAGGAACTATAAATCTCTCCCTTGTGTATGTAGAAAACTAATTTCCTATATTGCTTGTTCCAATCTACTCTCTGCTTTCATTAAGCATGACATATAATTCAAAAATACATTTGGGATACAAGTCTGAGAACTTCCTGAGAAAGACCCTCAGGTGGCTGAGCAGTAAGCCAGCTAACCTTGCACTCAAGCAGAGAGATTTCTAAGAGCTATTTGTCATAAAACAATTAAATCAATTAAAACACTTGAGTTCAATCCCAGTTACAACTGCTAAACGCCAGATTCAGAACTTATGTACCGTACTGGAACTCAAAACCAGTTAAGGACATTTGAATAAAGCCAATTCCTAATCTCTGTCTCCCAATAGTCACACAGACATTTTTACATTGGAGCCAATGCCTTTAAAGAGAGTTTACCCTTCTATTTCTTTAGGTGTTTGTCGAAATATTTCTAACACATCATTGTTCTTTGCACTACTGCAGTGTCCAAGAACCCTGTCCCCAAGCAGGGAAGCTTTGAATGACCCTGACTAGGGGAGTTTGAGTTCCCAAGAGCTCGCCTGCAGAGAAAACAAGTCTCCAAACATAGCATCTGCCATGTAAAAGAAATATGTTCTAATTCAAGCAGTTTGGATTTAAAAAATCCATTATACTTACATGTTTCCGAATAGTGTTGGCTGAAAATGGTATCTGTACAATTAATAAATGCTAATGTGACATTATTTCTGCATGTGTTTGACAGTGATGTTAAAAATGGGATGTCATTTATTTTGAGAACTGGCCAAAGAACAGAAGTTCTTTTAAGTTGTCTTTAAAGTTTTTACAGCTTTATCTCCATTTCCATTCACAATTTTTACAGGGGAGTGGAATGAAGGCAGATATTTTGTCAATACTGTTTGGTCAAAGTGTCTTTTTTCTTTAAAAAAGGATGGGAAATGAATCAGGTTTTTGTTTAAGATAGAATATATCAACCCAAATCTATGATTCAAAAGCACTTCCATTCCATTTTGCTCCAAGATTTTGAAGCTCTTTATTTCTTCTCACACATTTCTATGAAAGACAACCAATTACAATCTTTTGCATTTGAGACTCTAAACAACAAATTGAAGTCTTAAGCTCTCAATAAGCCTAAACCAAACTAATACAGGATTTAGGTAGCATGTACGTGTTTAGAACAGCAATTTCTGGGCTGTTCCTCCTCTGAATTGAAGAGTTTATACCTTAAACCCCTCTCACATCTATGGCAGAACATGTCCAGCATAGCTTCAGTCTTTAAGACAACTACCTGGAGTCTAACAGCATTTCCTGAGGCCAATGTTAGTTTACCTACATATAAACATCAGTTAAATTCATTCAAAGATTTATTTTTGTAGGAATTCTTAGGTATGCAATTAATTGATTTTTAAGCAGTGCTGGTGACATAGCTCCCATTTCCTGTAGAGCTGTGATTAAGGTGGCTAGGTATGAAGAAAGGGATCCTACTTTGGGAAATAACCAAAACTGCATGGTTACCTAACCCTTTAAATTTAGTCAAACACAGTAAAAATAATTAAACATATCAACTGCCAGCAAAATATTACAGGGTCCCAGCAGATACTTGCGGAACATTCTCTGAAACCCCAGAAAGGTTTTAAAACACTGTGGTTTTTACGAGCAGACACAGTTGCTCAGTTCATGAGTACAAAGTAGACAAAGAAAGCATGTTTGGAGGTAGGATTTCCTACCACCTGACCTTTTCCAGATTGGGAGACATAGGGGATAGGCAGGGGATTATTATAAAACTAACCATGCCCCCTTAATCATGCAGACTGATGAAGATTCATAGCTGGTGTGTCACAGTTTCAGTTCAAGATCTGAAGCTTCTTTATTTCAGAGAGAATTTTTTTTTCCTGTTGTTTTGGTTTACATCCTGAACTTGGCAGAGCCACCAAACCACCTCACAGCTTATTCAGTAACATACAGAAATTATTTTTATTTACAAAAATGGGCAAAAAGATTTTTTTCTTCTTTAGAATCAAATTTAGAAACATTGACTTACAGCATACAGTCATAGTCACATATAGATATATTTACACATACAAGAGGTCTTTTTCACAGAAGTATTCAAACTGAATGCCTTTCAGATAGAAGTATTTATTTATGACTTTCTAACTACTCTATAAAAAGTAATAATAATAAAAATTATAGCTGCAGATGATACATACACTGCCTTCCCCTGAATGTTGAAGTCTTTTATTAGGACTGGACAGGGAAACTGAAAGATTTCTTCTAACACAAATTCCTTCCCTTAGCATTTTTTTCTGTCTCTCTGTTCACGTTATTTTAAGACGCTTTCATTTGATCATTCAATATTTTCCACCACTGGCTAGATGATGAATAGGCTTGTCACCTGGCTCAGTTTCCCATCCTCTCAGTCTGAATATTTCTTTAGACATGAAAGCCAAAGGAAATGGAAAAACTGCCAGAGGTATTTTTTAATGCCTTCAACAAACAAAAATTTTAAAAAACCATTCTGTATAGACATGAAAGTCAAAACTCTTTCTGGGTGCATCTGTTACCTCCTCCCTTGCAAAAAGTAATTGCTACATTTTAGTGAAAATTAATCTCAGCGGAATTTTAAGAGAAAATATTGATTCATCCTCAAACTGATCAGCCGCTTCTTCAGAAATCTATTCTATCTCACTAAATGCTTTTCACATATTTTAGTGCATTCTCAGCTTCCTGTATGCAGTCTTTCCTTTCCTGCTTTTCTACTTGAATTTTTTTCTTTTAATATTACTGCTAAAATAATGAGCCTCTTCTGCTATTCTTACCTTTCAACACACTGTAGTGCCTGTCTCCAGTAGCTCCATCTCTGCTTCATTTCACCTTCTTCTTTAACTTTTGACTCTGCTTTTGCATTTTCTCTCCCTGCCATTCTACCATATACATACTCAGGCTAACCCCAAAATAAGCGATCACGAAGAATAACGCCCTTTTATGGCTCATCTTGCTCTTTAGCACCTAGGATACATCTACTACCAACCATGAAAGAACCTAAACACGACGGCAGTCTCCACCATCTAGTTAAGCTTGGCAGAAGTTTCACAGCTCCTTAGAGAAGAGTCTGCACTTTCTGAGGATGCTTTTCCAGTGTAACTACAGCATCTTCCATATACTTGAGTCAGGAGTCACAGTTGCTTTTCAGCTCCCAGTGGGAACCCCAGGATTAATTCTCCACAAGCAAAGCACAAGCGGAGACCTTGCAGGACACCTTTTGACAAACCTATGCAAAGCAAGCATGCAGTACAATTGGATAGTCTTTCACGTTGTCTTTGCACTGTTACAGTACAGCAAATTCAAAGCAAAGCTCAATAAGCCTAAATAGAACAAATCGAGACCTTAAGAAGAGTTTTCTGTGGGTTTGTGGTTGGAGGAGAAGAGGGATAACTTTCAAATTGAGTTTTAAGTGGAAAAATCTCATACATTATCTGCCTCTACATACCACCACTTCCCCCACCCCCCCCCCAAAAAAAAAAACACAACAAACAGAAAAACCCCAAAAAACCCAAACAACCAAACAACCACCAATGTTATCAATTACTAATTCAGGAAGAAAAATGATATAGATCCCAACTCCAACTTCTAGATGTTGAAAACATCATTGTAATACTTCATTTAAGTTCTTCCCTAGTGATTTTGATTTCAGACCATTAACTTCCTCCAAGGGAATGCATTTACTGTGACTGGTTCTGCAGAAGGGGATTAATTTCATTTTAAGAGATTTATTCCAGCTGTTGATCACAATCACATATAAAAGAATGAGGATATGAAACAGGCAAATTAAAAAGCTGAACAGACATACTGCTGGATTTTTCTAATCAAAACACACATTTTCAGAGAAGAGTAAGCAAGTATGATAGTTGGATTTCAGGTAACTTTTGGTTTATCCACACCCGCCATCATCATTGAAACATTTTTTTGTGTGAAAAAGACTTCTTAGTTTCCTTAGGAAAACTAGTCCACATCTTCAGTTTCATTTTAGAGCTTTTCCACGGTACCACTAGTGCAGCTGGATCATGAAAAGGAGCTTGCATTGCCCTGAGAACATCACAATGATGATACTCCGGTCATACTAAACAATTACAGAACCTCCTGCAAACCTCATACAAAAGTTGCAGAGAAAGGCATGAGAAAAAAGACCTAGTTAATGTGCCTTTTGGCTTCTCAGGCCTCCACCTGCTTATTCCAAGTCCTTAAGGCTGAAGCAGCTGGCATGAACTAAAACAAAGGTTAGTCTGCTCCAAGTAAGAGCTACTGAATGTTCAATCTTGACAAAGATTGCCTGTGGCTGGGCCCAAACAGACTCTTGGTCTGTATCTTAGAATACTCTAGATACTCAACAGCCACCATTTTCCTTTACTGCCTTGCTTACTGCTCCAAAACTACATTACTCCTGCATGCAGGTCTGCTCTTCTGAAATACTTCTAGATAGAGTAAACTTAAACCTTCATTGCAGAATTTTTTTCTCTGAGGCATAAAGTTTAAGGATTTTATTTTCTGCAGAGACAGATTAACACAGTTTATGTGCTACATCATCTCCAACACAAGAAAATCTCTCCCTTCAGCTATAGTATAATATAGATAGTATGCCACAGTTTTCACTCTTCATCATAGTTCTAGTGCTATTTCTTTAATGAGTTTCCTTTCTCATTCAAAGTAACAAGTCATTTCATACCATAGCTTTCAACTCAGGTATGATTTGAATAAAGGCTAGGGGGAGGGGGAAAGGGTAAAAAAAAAAAAAAAAGTGTTTTGGGAAGGAAATACAGATTTTAAGGTATTTAAGTCTTGTTTTCAAATATGGTAGGAGGGTAAAATTTGCCTTATTCAGTAAGCTAAAGTTGTTCAAAGTGGAAATTGCAACTATTATTCACATTTGTGAAGTTGAAGTAGAGAGTAATTTTATTACTATTTTTTTTTTTTTTTAATTGGACCATGCTCTTTTATGACACTCAATCTACTAAATGAAACACATTCTGCAGGATGGTTGCCTCACTCATGCACAGATTAAAGCCTAACCTCAGATGTTCCCACAGATCTGGGTGGCAAATATTGATCAACACCAAGCTGGTGAGCACACTGCCATGCACAGATTATCCATGTGTAACTGTCTGTGAGAGTTTGGTAGCAAATAGGCTGTGTTTGCATTTCTGTAGGAATTGCTTTATGAAAATTCAGTTCCAGCTTGCACTTAATACTTGGATATACCTCCTGTGTTACCAGTACTAGACAATACATACAAGCACTGAGTCAATTTTACAAAAAGAAAGAAAGAACATAAGCTTCAGAAAGTCAGTGCTCAAGTCAGCAATAACTTGGCTACCTATGAAAAATTTCCCATGCTAGTGTCTGAGGTGCCATCATTTCTTGCTCAGAAGGGCTCTGTCTTTGTTGCTTTGTCTTCACCAAGTATTTACAAAGAGATCAGCAATTTGGTGCAGTTTCCTCTCTCAGGCATCTCTATGTGTATGTACGTTTGTGTCTTGCTCTAGAGAACCAGGTTTGGGCAGTTCAGTCATAAATCACAACAGGTAATTCACAAAGTAGTCTAAGAGCAATTGTAAATACTATCATTAAAATACAAATACTACCAAACCTGAATTTTGTTCTTTCATTGTTCATCCAGTTTCCTAGTTTTGAACACAGTGCAAACTTCATGGGCTTTTAATGAAGTAAGCATTTGTATGTATGTTTATATCCAAAAGTACAAATAAAAGGAGTTAAAATTTTATAGACGCACGAGTCACAAAAGTAAGATGTAGGGGGATGAAAAAGGAGGAGAAAATATGAATAACCTCAAGGCAACTTCTAACCTACAGTTATAAAAATTATTTGTAGTTTTATTCATTCTACTACTTAAGAAAGATCCGCAGCCCGTTTTCTGTAAAAGCTATATAGCACTTAACAATGCATCAGACGGCAATTAAGTCAGCAAATGTGCCTACAGCATTTTGCTTTAGAAACATGTTATGGGAACTATAACGTGCCAGATGAATGCAGATCTACAAACCTGCCTCACCTAACATGTTTGGTCTCACCTAATATGCTCGAAATGCTTTTTCAGAGCAAATAATACATTTAGGAGGAGAAACTTTGTGAACACATGATTCTGTCGCGTACCAAATAAACTGCAATACCCAAATAGCACTGAGGTCAGGGCACCTCTTCAGCCACTATGACAAACAATGAATGTTATCTTCTAAATTAAGAGCTCTCTGTTTCAATACAGAAATTACTGCCTTTAACGTGTTTTTAAACCAGAGTTCAGGCTGCAAGGCAGAGGTGCAGAAAGAAAGGGGAGAACTACCTTCCTGCCATTAGAAACAAGGGACACCTACATTTGTCTGCTTTGGCAGCCATTAATATAGCAGCTATTTACCAAGAAAGAGCAAACATGCCACCTAGGCACAAAAACATTTGTTTTCACTATATGGCGGATGTAGAGAGTTTCATCTGTCCATTTTTGCAGGAATGGGCTTGCAAATATAGCTTTAAACCAGGCCAAAAATCAAGGATAACCAGCATCATGACAAAAAACGAGCACTGTGTATAGAGCTAGTATACAAATGGAAGTAAACTGGCTGACTTCCAGAGAATCAAGAGGTGACTGCAAAGAAAAAAGACTTTCAAGAGGACAAGTGTGAGACAAATGCATAGCAAATTCAGAAGCAAAGTTTGTCAGAAAAAAATTGCCAGAGTGAACTCTGTAGATGAAGAAAGGTGATATGGAACAGTATCAGACTTAAACCTTACAATTGACACCCTAAGAAAATACCACCTTTTATGTTTTTTCACAGCTCAATTTTATAATGTGACTCCTAAAGCAGCATGTATTTAGTTTACAGCAAAACATAATGTTGCGATTACACTCAAAGGATTTTGAAACATCTGAAAGAAACTCCTCTAACTCCTCTGAGTAACACTTCTTGTTGAAACCACGTGTAGCTGTTTCTGTTAAATTACTGCAGCACCTTGATTGGTTCCAGTTCTATTAAAGTAATCCCAGTAGAAGAAAGTCTACATGCTTCAACTTAGAGACGGGTTTGAAGTAATTAAGGAATTTCCTCATGTTCCTGCGGAGTGTTTAAAACAAGAAAAATCCCCATTTGTTTCAATTCCAATCTCTTTAGCACTCACACAAGTATGTGCAAACAGTACTGAGTAAGACAGGAAATTATTTTGATGACAAAATCCCAAACGGTCTCTAAACAAAAGTTAAGATTACAAAAAGAAAAAGATTTCAGGAGAATATATTCATGGTCTTATGCAAAGTGATAACTTATTTGCAAACCTGTACACTTTAGAAATCAGTATATAACAGCAATGATTTTGATTTATGAACAGTTCTCTGCCAGCAGACGTGGCACAGATTAATTATGGGTACCTTGCAAAACACCCAGTGATTGTATCTAAAGCTTTAGTGCACCGCTGCAACAAGTGAATTGCCTGGGTTCACACCTGGGTTTTTTTAGTATCCATCCAACTGCAGGATATCAAACTCTTCCCCATGAACAAATAAAAAGCTTTCCTAAAATCCCACTTACTGAATCTGTTTAACAAACAGGTTAAAAAAGTATATAAAAATCACAACCAATTGTTCCACTGTATGTTCAGTAAGTCGGAGTGAAAACATAATCTGATTGTGTGTCACACTTTAAAGCTGCAATAGAAAAAAAAGTTACAGGCACAAATATCAGCCATTTAGGCTACACAAACTACACACTTTATTAACTAATTACATAGATTTTATACACTTAGGCATACCTAAATATTCATTTTATGCCCTATAAGGAAGCTTGAATCACTGAAAATATTAGGTAGAAGTCAAAAAATTATCAGGGAACTCTTTTTAAAGACCAGAAGATTACATTAGACTAAAGCATTAGTGCTGGAACAGAACAGCCAGATTTTAAGAAGCTTCTAGGTATCTGTTTTCACAAATTAATATCCTCTCTCACATGCTTGGGCAGCCTAGTAAGGGCAAACAGACTACTGGGGCTACACGTCCCTGCAGTTCCTTAAGGCTACTGCTCCAACACTGTCGCTTCAAGCATTTAAGTGTTCTGCGAGCTGCTGCTCAGCACTCGTGGTACCACAGACTTCAGTTGCTCCGACCACAAATACGGAGTCAAAAACTCAGAAGTGCAGCACTTCTCTGGAGCACAACGGAGCCAAGTCCCATTCCTTAGGCATGTTCTGGATGTGTGTGGCAGCTTGTGCAAGGAAGGGCCAGAGGCAGATCACCTGTACTGAGTGGGACTGCACAAAGACATCAAGAGTCATGTGGCATAATCATGGACACCCCATTAGGGTGGTTTAGGTTCTCCGGATTCGGGAGGCTGAAAACAAAGCTGCAATACAGTCACTAACTTACCAATTTTTGCTTCCAATTAAGGAAACTGATTAACCTTTCCACTGCCTAAGAGGTTCTTGGGCCCTCAGAGGACAACCAGGAAGAGCTGAGGTGGTGGAAGCCTATAACAAGTGGAGTAAAACAGTGTAACATAGACGGCACAAGCAGCTCCCCATTGAGTAGTCTGGCTTCTTAGATACCCGACTCACCCCATGCTTTCCATGGGGAACACTGGTATCTGATTAGAAATGAGCATCCACAGCCCCACTAGCCAGCAACAGCCATCTCCCCACATCATCAATGAGCTGGGTTTGAGAGCTTCGTAAGTTTCTGGTAACTTCTATCTCCTTTCTCCAGTACTTGAAATGCATTAACATCCATTCTTTGATTTGCAAGCTACCCATCAGAAGCACAGAAGAAATCTCCCTCCTCTCTTCTTGCTGTTCTTATGTGTGAGTCTGGCTGATCGCAACGTGTTTGATGCAAAGTTTTTATAGCCACTAGTGCCATATGATATACATTTCATGAAGACATCACATTACAAAAGATTCTGACAAAGATGCCATCTCTTGATATCGTCACTGGTTTAAAAATGGGATCTGATGATGACAAACTTTACCTTTGTTCTCGTCACCACTTGAGTTACTAAAATACTCCTCAAAAATTAGGCATTTCTGAGTAAGTAACTTAGCAGTTTATTCTGAAGGCTAGTTAATGACGGACAGTTCACATTAAAAATATGTGACCCCAGAATTAAACAGAAAAGGTAGAAATAAACAAGACCTCCTTCATAACTGAGACTTCAGATTCCTTGAGTTATTCCCATATCTTTAACCATAATAAAGAAAAAAAAAATTTTTGGATAGATAAACAAGCTCTGTAAACCAAGGCATGGAAACTGGACAGTACAGACTTTAAAAATGGGAAAATCTCTTACAACATCAACACTAGGCTAGGTTTGTTAGGAAGTTTCAGCAGACATTGGGAGTTGTTTATGTGTTAAATACATCATAATTAACCATGTTTTAAAAAAACAACAACAAGAAAAACCTACCACACCACACCCACACAAAACACACCAACCACACAATTTACAGAAACAGATGCTTCAGAAGAAGTTTTAAAAGTCCAGGACTCATAACTTTGCAAGAAGTAGTAGAAAACGGATATAAAGCTTGCAGCCGAATTCTAAAGAGTATGGATTAGAAAGGGAGCTTTTGAGTGTTACAGGGTTTCTTTTTTTGTCTACAAGAGATTTATTCTGATATCTTCCATTTCTGCACGCATGTTCCCTTGAAGAACTTAACACACTGGCACCTGAATGCATAATGAATGTGTATAAAACCTCATAGTCACTTATCTGGGAACTTCAGCACAGAGGATGAGAATAATGAAAGATAATTCTCCAAATACCTAGCTGCTACAAGTACTGAATTAAATTTAAACCAAAAGTAAATTAAATTTAAAAACAAAACAAAACCCCAGCACTTTAAGAGGATGATTACTTAAAATGTAGTATAAATTTTTTTTTTCTTTGTAATTTGGTGATCGACATTAAATATCAAAGAATCAAATTTCATCACCTCTACTAAATTTTTGCTGCAAGAGAATGACACTAAGAATCTGTATCCTGGATTCCAAATACAAGACAACTTCCTGTTGTCCATTTACCACATCTTCAGTCATTCATCTAACACACACTTCTCTACATTTTTTTTTTTTTCTGTTACCACAACTGTTTCCCACAATGCTTGGCAAACAGATGAATTCTCACACAACTCTCAACCACACACACCTTTGGAACTAGAGCTACACTTCTGCTGAACCTCGCTGATGTGGTATTTATTCTAACAGCTAAATGCCAGCAAAATTACATTCCAGGAAAATTTCAGGAAATCCCTACCTCAGTCTGCAAAAATACTCCAATCCTGCCTCAGAATATGAAGGTTACTGATATTAATGTTTAGAAGTTTTAAAATATTTCTGCATTTTATGCAGTTTCTGCTTTATTTTTATGCATTCTCAGAGTATCAATAAAAGCAGTAAGCTCCTTAAAAAGGAAAGTCAAAATAAGACTTCTTATGTATGGATCCAAAAGAACAGTAGGAGTCTATCTCAAGCCAAGGGGAAAAAAAAAAGCGCCTCATTCTCAATTTTGCATATTTCAATTTAATTATATTTCTATTCTGAATACATTTAAAAAAAAAAAAAAAGAGAGAGAGACTTCTAAATCCAGTACTGTTGCATATTAAGGGTTTTTTTTGTTCCAAAATTGTATCAGGAACAATTATGGAAACCTCATTGACAGAAACCTCTGCATTGGGAAAACTTCATTCTTCCTTTTTTGACGTTAGCAGGAGAGTCTGCGTGTTACATCAAAAGACAAGTGGCAAGATATTCTCCCAAGTGTTTGCTTCACATTTCTATTCCAACAGTAGGAATTCACACACTTGAACAGACTGCTTGCATGGGACCATCTGGAATCCCATCCTGCATGCAGGGCTTTCCAGAATCACTGCGGGTAGAAGCGAGAGGGTGGTGGAGGAAACCAACACCAGCAGCCAGGTTTTGAGGGGGTTCCTGCGCAGTGTGGCTGTGTCATCAAGTTGCCAATTCCGTAACCACCACAAGATCTGATAGATGCAGCATTGCTTTTTCTTATTTAGAGAGGTTTGAAGACTCTTTCAGTACCAGACAAGCTAAGAAAAATGAGTTCCATATGCACCTCTTATTCAAGGCCGTGTAGCAGTGTAGTGGTGACCACTTTGTCTCTCTACTTCTCCTTTCCACACTACTGCTGCTGCTTCTTGGGGAGAGGGAAGAAAAAAGACTTTTGACTTCATCCAGTTCTTTGGACCTTCCACATTCCATGTGTCCCCACTCCCACATACTGGGTCTTTAGGTACCGGTAAGCAGCTCTCTCTTCTAGCCTTAATGAAACTAAGTGGTAGAAGCATCATCTCTCATTTAGCCTTTTTTGTTGAGGCCATAATTAAAACAAAAATAAAATGCTTTGGCAGTCTTCATATGCTTACACTTTCATGCCTTCCTTCAATAAAAGCTTCAAGTTGTGAAACATACTGTGATTTATATATTTATTTTTACACTACAGTCATATACCAATCTTGTCCATTTTTTGTATAACTGTTATTGCAATTTCCCTATACTTCAAAAGAGATTTTCACATAATTTAGTTTTAATTTTCGTTTCTGACTTGTACATTAGTTGGTGCAATATATCAAATATTCAAACAGTTCTACCAGACTTCCGGTACTGAAATTATCCAGATTTACCAGTCTATCCTTGTTTCCCTGCTGTCACATATTACATTAAGTGGAAAATATTCACCTCCTTCCTTCTGTGGATGGAACAAAACAGTAATCTAATTTCTGAAGTAGTACGATCCATGCACTTGCACAAGAGGTAGCTTCAATTACTAGATGCAACTACCAGTCTAGCTATTTGTAAAGTACATCCCTTTATCTCATCAGCTGAAGTCACAGTGGAGCAACATTTACAGCCTTCCCAAAGTTTACATGTTGCTGCAAGTGCTACTTTGCCTTGCTGGGAAATGGGATTTGAAAATAGGAAAACAAACAGTGAAGAAGAACCCTTTAGGGGCAATAGAACCTGAGAACTCTACAAAAAAGAAGTTTTCTTTTGTAGAGAAGATTCAGAAGTGCTCTCATGTATTTGTAATGTTTGATTAGTTCTCTTAAAGTTATTTATATATTAGTTCTCAATGGTTATCTAAAGTTAAAATTATCATTTCTTTATAGATCTGTGACAAACATTTGTATTTAGTAATAAACTATTGTATTAGCTAAAATCTTCTAGTGCCAAAGATGATAAAGAAAAGATTGATATGTCTGCATTTCTGTATATGACATGAATAGTTTCCACATCAGGATGATAAACAATTTTACGTTCTGAACTCTGACAAACCGTCAAGCCTTTGGCAAGCCATTTTTGTCTTTTTCTGGTTTGACAAAAAGTATAAGTCTAAGCATACCCCCATTTCTTAAAGTCCACCCACCTCATTCTCTGACTGGTCTCTAAACATGAATGTGACTTTAAAAAAAGGTTTGTGATGAAAGTGGCAACTGCAGGCCTGTCAGCCTCGTGTTAAGTAAAGAGATAATATTTAGGCACACATTAGTATTAGACAGAGAGTATAGAGAGAGAAATTACAAAGGACAGCATTTATTCCAGTGTCTGCTAATTCTCTCTGTTCAGAGAAAAGCTGCCATGCTTTCTATGGAGAGAACGCCTGTCTTACAAACCTATTGGTTTATCACATAGCTGACGAAATGAAGAATTCAATACATTTTCATTTAAGTGTAACTGTCGACTTAAATTTCCAAAAGACATTTAACAAGATCTTTTCCAAAGGCTTTGAAACCAACAAAACAGACAAGGTATAAGAGTATAACATTGACTGAAGACAAGAAACATGGAAGAAACAGTCAGAGGTCTGTGTTGTAGGAACTGTGCTGTTCAACATATTCATAAGTGACCTGGAAAAAGGAGTAAACAATCAGGTGACCAAATTTGCTGAGGAAACAAAAGTATTTAAATAAGGTAAGGGGGAACAGCAAACCAAGTAACTACAGAAAGACCTTAAAATACTAGGTGTCTGGACAAAGAAATGGCACCAGAAGTGTAAATAAAAGTGGTTTGCATGGAATCTAACAATCTACGTATTCACTCATCAGACAGGTTCCAGAACACTGGGGTTACACTAGGTATTTTGATATAAATATCAACTCAATCCTTACAGCTTCAGTTAAAATGGAAAATGAAACATTTTAGGAAATTTGGAAAATTTTAGGAAGGAATAGAGGAAAAGAATTCTTAAAATATAATTTTCACGGTAAGGTATAAATCCACAGGCTGCCCACAACTGGCACAATGTGAGCGGTTCTGGTTGGCTTTCAAAACATATTACAACTGGAGGAAGTTCAGACAAGTGCAACAAGATTGAAATCTGCTCCACAGAGGAGAAGCAAATGAGTAGGCTGGGCTGCTGCAGCCTGGAACAGATGTAACTTAACAGGGAGATGTGATGGAGGTCCACAAAATCATGAGTGTTATGAAAAGCAAAAAAGTATTGAGAATTTACTTCTGTTCCAATATACAAATCAGGATGTCAAATGAAGCCAAAGAGGTATCAGAGTGAAAAACACTAGTGGTTGTGTATGCAACAAGTGATAGACCCCAGGAATTCCTTGCCGAAAGCTATTGTGTGCACAAAGAGTTCGCTTAGGTTAAAGGACATGCTGCACAGTTTCATGAGAGAGATGACTATGGATTTACTAAACAGATAAACCAGTAAACTGGGTTAGGTAAGGAAAACAAACAAACAAACAAACAAGCAAACAAAACAAAACACCAAAACAATCCCCCCCCAACACAATCAAAACAACCAACCACCACACNAGAAAAAAATCTAGAAATGAGTTGAAAATAACTGGAGGTTGAAAGAGTACAATAGAAGGAAATATTATACACTTGCCTTGCTTTTACATCTCATTGAGCATCCGTTTCTAGCAACTGTGGGATACAAAGAACTGGGACAGGTGGCTCTGGTCTGAATCATTATGTTATGAGATACAGGAAAAACTTTGGAATTATTTGTGCTAGAGCTGAACCATGTCTTCACATATGTCCTGACAAATCCTGAGCAGAGGCACCAAAGGAGGACTAATTAGTCTAACAAGTATCAGACACCTTTGTTATGACATCTGAGCTGGTTTACCATGTATTTGGTAAGGTGAATGCCTTTTATTTTGGCAGTGAACAGATACGGCATGTGCTTCGACTGCTTTACTACACAAACTATCTTCAGTGCAGGTGATACAAGGAACACGTGAGAAAGGGACCTCAAAAGTAAAACACCACACATTTTTGCCCTCTCCAGACAGCACAGGCCATTTTCATAACCCTCTTTCTCTTCAGATACATTTTGTGTGACACTCAGAAGAGTTTATGACATTTTAAGCTTGGAGCTAATGGGAGGAGTGTGGAAGGGAAAAGGAAAATGCATGAACAGAAATCAAGCAAAAGCTCCTTTGCTTTGTTAAATGTCTTTTGGAAATTTAAGTCGACAGTTACACTTAAATGAAAATGTATTGAATTCTTCATTTCGTCAGCTATGTGATAAAGGAGCTCCTTGTTTTAGTCCTCTATGCCACCATTCACAAAGAGATGATATATTGTCAAGAAATTCTTTCCAAGGCACTGGTACATTTTGTGCCTTTTTGCCTTTTTCACACAAAGTAGGTAAGGCTACTCCATATTCTCTCCATCCTTCAGTGGATCTGTTCACCTGTTCAGATCTGTAAAATGATGTATACAGGCCCATAGCTGCCTATGTTAGAGACATTTTATTTTCCAGTTCTCAGAGTGCTGGAGTGACTTTGATGCCACACACGTTCCCACACTTCTCAACAAAGCAAAGCTCTGCTTTTGCTACCAAAATAGGTTTCATATTTTAGAGAAAGTAAAGGGGGGGAAAAAAAAAAAAAAGCAAAGCTAAAAAAATGACACACGTGTGAACACAGACCTTTTCAAAAACAAAAGCCAGTTTTCCATCTCCAGAGCACACTCACGCAGTACCCAGATATACAACTACTCTTGATGCAAGAAAAAAAAATAAAAACAATACACCAAAGCACACTGAACCATTCTACGACCTTACTAAAACACTTATTCCATCAGTCAGCCATGCAGAACAAATGTTCCAGAAACCACATCCTCACACTACAGCCTCACTCAAATCTCCACCCATTCAGAAAAATCAGCTCACGTGCAAAGAAAAGAATTTAAGTCAATGTGGCCCCTGTACTACATGTTTCTCCAGCTGGAGCAAGGAAACATCGTTTCTCTCTTTTTCACACTTGAAACGCACATCTGTCAGTAAGTTACACACCAGATTATATGATTTTTTCCTTCCAGACTGTCCTAACTTCCTTCTGTGCCTCCTCCTTATATGCTCTAGGTAATTTTAAATTTCCAACAAGTTGCTGAGAGCTGCACAGTGCAAAAATCTGCACTTCCACAATTTTACTCTTACTCTCACATTTCTCTGAAAGGTGAACATATGGAGGAACTTCTGGTTTATATGGCATTTGCAAGTAGTAAATGAGCCCAAGGTTCTGTGCAACAATAAAAAAATTAAATAATTTGGGGATTACAGGTCCTATTAAATAGCTCATTTCACATATGAAACTGTGCATAAAAATCAGAACCTAACAATGTGGCAAGTGAGAAAGCAGCTGTAAAAACCTTTAAAAGCTTCATCCAGGTACGGCACAGGAAGGCCGAACTGGCAAGTAAATTATACAGTTAATCTACAAGGCACAGAAGAGAACTGCAATGAGGTATAAGAATAGATGTTTACATTTGAAATGGTACTGAAAGCAAATGATGAGGCTCATTAAGATTCTGCGTTTCTGTAGTAGATTCAAAATTGTAACTGGATGGGCATTCCCAATTTTTTTATCCCAAATACACGTGCAAATCTGTGTGTACAGATGCACGGCACTGAGATTTGTGAGATAACATTCCAGCTAGAAACCTGAAGATCTTTACCTAGGGATGCCAAGTAGGTAGGAGGCCATCAAGATGCCCGTGAGCCAACCACACTTTAGCCATCTTTTCTGCGCTGTACATGATAAGATAAAGCTATAGCAAATTCCCCAGGAAAAAACTGAAATACTGGAAATACAGCTTTTGTCCTTTGTTTACTTCCTCTTCCTCCATGTTTTTCCTCATTGTCTCCTCATTCCCTGACTCAGATTTCTACTTTCTTTCTGTGTTATACTCTCTGAGACTCAGTTAATGTTTCACAGATATTTTCCCCCTTTACAAAAAAACACCACCACAATAACAAAAAAACAACAAAAAAACCAAAACAACAACAACAACACAACAACAAATCCCCAAAACAACAACAAAAAGCCCACACACACCACAACAAAACCAAACCACCAACAAAAGAAGTCACTTATTACACTCTGTAAAGCATTCTCCAGCCTCTAAACCAAATGCTCAGAGGCACTGCTAAATTGTAGATGGCAGAATCAGACTTTTCAGGGTTACTTTAGATCCTTTGCAGACCAAACCAGATCTTAGAGTTGCTAGATTTTCTTTTGTCCTTGTGGCTGCTATACATGTACTTTTTATTCCATCTAGGTTCTATATTGAATGCATATACATACATGCCATGGAAGTCAGCCACAAACACTGTATCTACCCACAGGTCAACTGTTTATTATCCCTCAAAAAAACTTTCCTGTAAAAAAAAATTAAAGAAATCCTTGAATGAGAAAAATATGACAATCTGGTCTTGGGTTGGTGTTTAAGACAAGTATCAACTAGAAGGAGAATTTAAAAGCCAAGTTGTAAAATAAATGGTTGGTGGGGCAGGTTACAATAGAGCTGTTGGCACAAAGCTATCCAAGGCATTATAAACATAATGCTAAAATAATAGGATGTCTTGAACGGGAAACCACAACCTCTGAATCTGAAAGACTTAATTTACTTTCATGTGAAGACTTGTTGGTAGCACTGTTAAATGCAAACAGAGCCTTTTCCTTATTTCATAACAAGCTGCAGTGTTGAATACAAACGCAGAGACAAAAATACAAACAGCATTAAACATACCCAAAACTCTAAGAATACTTGTTTTAAAAGGTGGCAGATTAGGCAATCCTATTCCTGCCTGAATGACTGTCTGTGACATGCTCTGAGGCTGCACTAAAATGACTTTTAAAAATACTGCTTTCTTTTCATATATGCTGCAATGTTCAAATTTGTGTGTTTTTGTTAATTGCTCTTGAGAGCAATTTTATTCCAATAACACTAAAGCTCATCCTTGTGACTGATTGTGCTGCAATTCTGTGTTACAGCTTAACAAAGAGAGAAATATGATCACTGGAAAATACACATATATTTGTAATATGCTTCTATGGTATAGTTCCAGAAAGATCCTCCACCTTTTGAAAAAACTAACTCATCTTTGGGAGCTGAGGGAGGAAAGAAAGGAGGGCCAGCTGGTTGGGCTTTTTTTTTTTCCATATTCACTTTGAAGATTTTGAGACTTGTAGCTTTAACAATTTATTTTGACAGGCTAGAAAAAAAAATATATATATATGATGAAATAACTTGCAAGTTTTACAGAATACTAAGGTTTACTGTTGTTTAAATGCTGAATTTTTTAAAATGTGATTTATATAAAGTGCCACAATGCAAATCCTCTAACAACAAGTGCTGGAACAACTTTGTTTCATATTTATATTGTTGCACAGCTCTTTTTAATGTTACGATCTCTGCAGTACCACATTTAAGCATGTTCTTTTTTTTTTTCCCCCTCTCTAAAGCATACACTGGTTGGCATAAAGTTTTACAATGCTCACTAAGTGAGGAATAACTCCACTAAAGCCATTATAAGGTACAATATAAAACTGATTCGGTTTAGACTGCCTAGACACCTTCCCTGGCACAGCTCTCAATCTTCAGAAAAACCCAAAGCTAACATGGTTTTCAAACTTCCTTCCTCATATGACATGAGGAATACTGACCAGGGTCAAGAATGCACCACCGAGATGACTATACCGATGTTCATGATTCTGTTGCATCCTGGAGTTCCGTAGTTTTTGCAATGAGACCTGCTAAAACTAAACAGGATTTAACAGGAAACCTGTTTTCAGGAGGCCTGACCTCCTCCCAGTGCAAAGTTTTCCAGTTCACCTCATTACACTTCAAATTAGACCCTGCAAATCTTTGAATGGGAATCCGGACAGCTTCAATGCTTTCTGCTGGAGCTAACATGTGGGGACAACTGTAGAGGAGGGCAAAGTGATAACACGACGCACACATGCTGATGGCAGAAATGACTGCAGATTGCTAAAGTCCAGTTACTGACGTCTGCTGGAGGAAAGAAACACGTCAAGAAAATATGCTTTTCAAGAAAAAGGNTTAAAAAAAAAAGAAAAAAAAAAAAAACACCCACACGAAACAACAACAACAAAAACAACCACAAAAAACACCAAAAAAAAAACAAAAAAAAAGCAAAAAAAAACACCCAACCAGACCAAAAAAAAAAAAACCCACACCACACCTCTAGAAGCAGGTAGAAATTATTAATACCATAAAAAATATACAAAGAAATTCTTGTTGAATCGCATGCAGGCATACGCTGCTAGAGAACACTACATATCCAACACAGAATGGATTCCCTGCTCAGTTACTAAACCAGTGTAAAAACTAGAAGGTGCATCAGTTACTGTTTTGCCTTAGAGAATACTTCTCACGAAGAAATAGCAAAATATTTATTCCAGATTTTAAGGTACTTCCACGTGTGAGAGCTTAAGCCATTTTGCTCCTAGAAGCTACGTAATACAGGAAATTATGAACCGTGCTTTTTGAGTACACATCAAACAATGTGTGCACTCCATTTAAAATCTGCAGCATGCAAGCAACTTTTCCAGCAGCATACAATACTGCCCTTTTGCTTCAGAAAACTAAAGGTCCCGGACAATCCAGAGTTGTTGCCACTGAACATAAGCCTGAGTTTCTGCACTTATTTTACTGTGCTGTTGAAACATTTGACCTTCTACAAAGCAATTTTTCCACCACTAGATGTTCCTGGAGAAAAGCAATCTTCAGGCTTTTCTTACTGAAGCACATCTGCAAATCAGCTTGTTACCATCTCTGCTGTAGCCTCAGAAAACCTAATGAGCTTTCTGCTAAAAATCTGGAACAGGCAACTCCTTGCCCTCCAGATCTCTTTTACCATAATATGGTGGTCTGTAAGGGGTGTATGAAGAGCCTACCCTGACGTCTCACTAAATAACCCTCCTGTCTGGATTGTACCTCATGTTTTTTCTTCCAGTGGAGCTCAAAGTAGAACAGGAAGCTCCTACTCAAATACTATTTCAATCTGAATTGGAATATTCTGTGCTCTCCCACAGAGGCTTTACTTTCATTATTTTGTTTTCCCACTTGCTGAAGACACTTGGGAAGAAAAAGTTATTCATTTGTAAACAAGGGGGAGAAAAAAAAATTAAAGCCTCAACCTGTTATTCATTGAGTCCATCCTTCCCAAGAGAAACAGTGTCAAAGCTGAGATGAGGCATTTGGGTGACATATTATGAAAGTGTGATGGTTGAGAGGATCATAGCGTCAGAATACCTCTGATTTTTCAACATAACCTGCCTTTGAATAAGAGTAGCTTATACTTGTTGTGAGAAACAATATAGGCTTAATAGAGAGACTGTGAAAAGTGATCCAGAGTAGTGTTCCATAGCTGGTACCTACATTACAAAATGCCAAAAGTTTAAAAAACTTGTGTCCCTCAATGTAGCAAATGAAGAAAACCTAAGTATTGGAGGAAAGGGCCTCAGACAGAGAGAATGTCAAGAACGGCACAATTGCTTGTGTCAAGCTTCATTTACATACTGTTACTGCGTGTGGCTGGGGTTACTCCACATTTCTGTACCAGACTACATGTACACCCAGGATGCTGAGCTCACAGGAACGAACTCTCCCAAGTTTTTCGAAGTTCCCTTCCCTCTTTCTCCTCCTTCTCCTTCTGCCTCCCATTTTCCAAATACCACAGAAAAATGTCCACCAGAACACAGAAAGCGTTCCCTGAAGTTTTGACAAAGTTATAAAGCACTAGAAAGATTGCCTGTAGTAACAGAGCATTTTCATCCATCGCTAACCCAACACACACACTTTTAAATTTTTAACATATTTCTTTCCCAGTAAAAATTGTTGTCAATCTCTCCCGCTCATATAACAGTCTTCTCTCGTTATTGTCCTAACTTACGTCTAGATGTTCTTGTGTATCAGAAGATGTTTTAAAAATGCTTCCACCAACAAGTCAGTGTTCCCTTTAAGGAGGAACAGCCCGATGCCTGAACCCCCATCAGCCACCAGAGACAGAGAGGAATTCACTCCAATCGCAGCAACATGGTTGAAGTCATTTAGATTGTGAAAATAGGAAATTCTGTAATTTATCTACTTTTGAAAACAATCTTGTGATTTTAGTTGTGTAGGACAACTAGACCATGCCTCTTTATAGTTTGCTGGTAAGCAGATGATGTTTAAAACTTCACCTGCACTGTTTTTTATGCTTGTGTAACTATTATAAACAAGAGTTTGTAATTACGCCTGTAAGTCAGAGCAAAAGACGGAAGTATACCAAGCCATGCCATCAAGTCAAATTCCTTCCATTAGCGATGCTCCCTTCAACATAAAACCATCTAAAACAAAAAAAAGACAAAGTCTTCCTTCAGTTTCTTCTTTTTCAGAAAAATCACCAAAATCCATAAACTTTTAGTATAGAAAATAATATGGAAAAGTTTCTCTGTCTTGATTACGAATAAACAAGGTGAAAACATTAATTATAGCAGAGATAGGAGGACAACACAGGCATTGCTCAGCAAATAGAATCATAGAATCATTTCAGCTGGAAAAGACCCACAGGATCATTGAGTCCAACCATAACCTAACTCTAGCACTAAACCATGTGCATAAGAACCTCATCTAAACACCTTTTAAACCCCTCCAGGGCTGGTGACTCCACCGCTTCCCTGGGCAGCCTGTTCCAGTGCCTGACAACCCTTTCCATGAAGAATTTTTTCCTGATATCCAATCTAAACCTCACATATTACTTCATATACTGTTATGATTTGTGTGTGTCAGCTATATTGATATAGCCATGGTACACACACCCCTACAGCAGCTGCCCCAGACCTTACTTTCCTTAGATAATTGTTGGCAACAGAAAGACACCAGATCTGCATTATCAAGACATTACCTACAGCTGAAAAGAATGACTTGGGCACCTGTGTCACTTGATTAAGCCACTTAGGATTTGCTGAAGGCCGTGAATTTCAATGGAGCTCACTCACATATCATACCCAGAGGCCTTCTGGAAGCTCTCATATTGCAGGCAGTACCAAAAGCCAGCTGCCTTGAACCCCCTCATCTTCTTGGGTTGTAATTCTCAAGAGACAGGGCTCATCATGACCCCACTGCAGTCCGTACAGCTCCAGGAGTGCCAGACTGCGTCAGGCAGAAACGTTACGTCACATTTCATCACACTTCAGCTGTCTGAAGATAGTGTGACATCAAGCGAGGCGACAGGAACAGCACACTAGGTGACAGACTGGTGAAGTTTATATTAGAGATAATGTTTTAACTGATCAGCTAGCATCAACTTGGGACATCATGATTTGATCCACTAGTTCACACTAGATGTAGAAAACTATTATGATTTACGGGCTGCTTCTCTCTTAGCTATTGGGTGTAGCAAAAAGAAATGAAGAAATAGAAACTCCAAATGTTATCAGCATTCACTGTGTAACAAAAGAAAATCGTTACTTTGAAACAGCAGAACTATCAAAAAGCACTAGGTTTTTACTCCCTCATTTTCACACTAGGGGTCTGCTTTTTATGCACAAAAACCTGAGACATTACAAGAACAGCTCCCTAAATGTGCATGCAAATCTATCCGGAACAATCATAAAACAAATATGCATTCTCACAGAATGTAACAAGTAACCTATTTTATAACGCTGTGAGCAGTGAAAAAGTTTTGGAAAGCAACAGGCCTTAAACGCAATCAATAGTTCAGACTTTTTTAAATTAAATGTGGACAGACAACGCAACAGCTTTCTATATTAACTTTTGCTCTTCCCCCTTCTCCCCTTTTTCTCATTTTAAAAGCTGTTGATTTAATGAGCCAAAATGAAGTAAATGGTAGCAGACATGGAAATCTGAGCTCAATGACATGCTCAAGAGAGGCTTGATTGCCGGCAAACAAACATCTGTCCACTCAACATCTGGCTCATTTTAATCCTTCGAGTTTAGTTGCCAAATGACTATGTCATTTGGATTGAAGGGCTGGAGGCACGAGGGAGACCTGATATCATCATCCCAAATGGTCTGGGCCTTGCCCTGTGCTTAGAGCAGTCTTTTTAAGACCAGCAAGAGTGAAAGAAGCAGTGCTGCTCTGGGGAAAATCTGATTTCATAAAAAGTTCCACAAGCCAGAAGCTGGAACGATTAGTGGGACACCGGGAGGTGGAAGAAAACACGTATGTGTGGTACGCTCACAAGTGTGTTACAGATTTCTATAAATGCACACATCAACTGTGCTGACCACTTCTAACCCAGTACTTTCATTAATGCAGTTTCCAGCTTTAAGCCTGTAACAATCAATGTGTCTACTTACAGAGTCATTTTTAAGTCCTTTTGATTAAGCACTCTAAAAAAGTTTGGGTTTAGAAAATATATTCTCTCTCCCCCTACCTTTTTCTTTATTAATTTTTAGCTGAAGCAAAATGACTGAAAAAGTCCACAGCTATTACTAAACATACATATTTCTATGATTTGAAGAATGTCACAGAGTAGACTTAGACTTACTCTCAATGAAAAGTGAGTTCCCTTTTTATGCTGTGTATTACACCAGGCAAACATTGGAATGCCCTTCAGAAAGAATCCAAGGATGGCAGGAAGCTGCCAGGATGCTGGTGGAAGGGTACCCAGCAAAGGTAAAAAATTCCATGAAGTCAGTTGCACTCGTGCAGATTTAAACCCACTTAGCAAGCACACATTAGGGCTTCATAAATACCTTTAATAGAACAAATGCTTTGTACTCCAAACTCCTGTTTTTGCTGATGGGCAGGATTGCACAGTAGTTAAGCTCTTGTACAACTTTCTTCAAATGGCGCATCTACCTGGGTCCTAAGCAAAACGGGTATTTGGTCACAAGAAAATCATTGTGTACAGAGAGACTGCAATGACAAACCTCTGACTTCTGGAGGAAGATAATTCAAGTAATGCATGGATGTCAAGTCTGTCGTTCTACTAGGAAAGCATCACAGAAAGTGTTTGCTGAACCAGACATCTAACCCAAGTGACCATAAAATGGTTGGATTCTTTTGGTTAACCTGAGACGGCTCTTCAGCAGCTTCAGCCAACAACAAAAAGCACAGGACCTTACCAGTCTGCTGTGGCAACGCCACACATCAGTACCTGAGAGCCTGCAAGCATCAACACTGAAGATTTCAGTCTCCCATACTGTTAGGCTCCCGTGCGGATGGGTACTGAAGTCACTGGGAACACCTGCAAGGTCAAGGCCAAAAGAGCAGCTGCAGGGTGGAAGCCTCCCTTCCCACCATGGCCCCTCCAGCACGGTCAGACGCTGCCTCCACAACACACTTGGAGCCGGACCGTGGTCACCTGGGACCCTTCCCTCTGACACCAGACTTCAAAATCTCTCCCTGTGACACGGCTCTTGTCGCCTGTGCACGGCTCGCTTGTTTGCTGTGCCAGGTGGATCGGTTGTCGTGTTGAGTCCCACATCATAAGGCTGGGAATAAAACCAACTTGCTTCCTGTTACTTACTTCGCAAAAATCATGCTTTCCATTATGCTTTCTGAATTACCCATAACTTCAGCCACACACTTGCTGGACAACTCAAATGCTCCATTTCAAAAGAACTTGACATTTTCCTAATAGGGTCATTAGGCAGTTAAAAAAAAAAAAAAATATGGAAAAGCAGTTTGTGGTCAGTTGATTTTACAGACTTCAAAATCGTAAGAACTACTTAAAAATCCAGTTTAAAAGGCCTGTATAGAAGACATAACTGATATTGAGATCTTCAGACTTCAGTATAATCCAGTCCTATTCAAATTTCTTAAGATCCTCATGAAGCAATAAGGGATTTTAGAGAAGCCTATTCNAAAAAAAAAAAAAAAAAAAAAAAAAAAAAAAAAAACGCAATAAGCATGGAGATAAGGATGTGTTTCTCAAGAATTACTGAATTAGATTTGTTTCAAAGGTCTAGGTTTAACTATGCTTAGTTATTATTTCTCCCTCTAAAAGTGTTCTAGAAAATCTGGCAGCAACAGAAATCTTCATTTTCTCAATAAACAACTTAATTACAGCAATAACAATAAAAATAGTCAGGCTGTTTCATATTTTACATTGCCCATAAGAATTATAGGCAAAATAAAACGTGGTCTCTGTATGGTCCAATGCTACAAAAAAACAAAACAAAACAAAAAACTAATAACAAATGACTGTGTCTTGCAAAAGACAAAGTGACAAGCTAATTTGATGAAAACTCTTATTAAATTTTGAGTTGTAAGAGATAAATTTGGGGAAAGTATTTGTTTATGCAGAGAATGAAAAAACAACGGTATTTCAATTTTAATTATTTTAAATCAGTATCTTGGGATCCATTATCTTGTGGTTGTGAAATTAAACTCTAAGGTAGAGTATTCAACTTATCATTCACTAGCAAGTCATTCTCAGTTCATTTCATTGACAATTTTGAGTGTTTCACAGGGAAGAGAACAATTTTATGTGAACTAGAGACATACGTCACTAGCTCACAAGCCAGGACACTGCAAAACAAGAGTCTCCAACTCTGATTCATTTTAGCTTGACAGATCAGTGATTTTGAACTAAGAAGAAATCAGAAGTGTTTGGTCCAGCCTAACACCTGTGGAACAAGTATCCATGAGGCTTATTCCAAAAGAGTCCCCAGAAACTATCCCCAAAACTACCACAGACTCCTTTAATCTCTGTTTGTTTGGTTGTTTTTTGTTGGTTTTGGTTTTTAAAAAAAAAAAAACACACACACACACCAAACCAAACAAAAAAACAAAAAAAAAAAAACAGAAAAAAAAAACACCCA
>VWYH01001802.1:1405308-1446035 GCA_013399365.1 Pampusana beccarii
AAAAAAAAAAAAACAGAAAAAAAAAACACCCAACCAAACAAGCAAAAAAAACCCCAAACAAACAAACAAACAAACAAAACACAGAAGCATATTTAAGATAAAAAGAATGAAAAAGAAAAATCAAGAACAACAAAACTTGTGACCTTCTGCATGAAAACAAAAGTCTTAAAACAATGACCTCAAGCAGAATGATAAATCACAAATCAAAGACATTGCTATTTCTAGGAGCCTGGAAACTGGCACAAAACTCTACGGAGGGGACATATGCACGTAGTCTGAGAAGGGTTTACCTCATGAAAGTCCAAAGAGGGGGTGGGAAATACATGATGCAAAACTTCAGCCTGAGTTTCAAGGCAACCCTGACTGTAACTTTGACAGACAGCTTATCCCTTTCTTCCTCAGTCTTAGCCAGGCATCTCAGGAGTTGCTCACTATGATACTCTGCTGAAATTCCAAATCCAGTCCACACTTAGAGGAAGACTAAAAATGCTCACCAAGCTACAGAATGGCAGTAAAAAAAAGCACCAAAGGAAAACAGGGAAAGTTTCTTCCTGGTCCTCTTGGGTGATCAGCAAAACACCTAAGAGCACAGAGTCAAATCACCACAGCTCAGAAAAATAAGACACGAGGAGAAATTCCTTCACAATGGATCTGGTGGCTCACTGGGGATATTGCTAGCACACTCCCACAATTTTAAGCCTAAAATGACCCAAATTCTGTTCTATAATCCTTTCTACCCTGTTTCCCTGAAAATAAGACAAGGTGTTATATTAATTTTTGCTCCAAAACTTATTATTTTTTTATATGTATAGCTGCCTGGACATTACTTAAATTGACTTTTTTTATGAACTGTAACGAGGGCTTATTTTTAGAGTAGGGCTTATCTTTCAAGCATCCTCAAAAATGCTGAAAAATCATGATAGGGCTTATTTTCGGGGTAGGCCTTGTTTTCAGGGAAACAGGGTACTAATTGCACCCCAGCCCCCCACCTCTCATTTCAGTTAGTCTGGGATCCTCACTTCCACTGCAATATTGGGAATTACATCTTAGAATTTGATTCCCTGGATAGCGAACAGCCACCTTCTAGTTTCTGGTTTAAACTTCTCCCTTTGAACCAGTATCTTCTAAATCAATGTTATCCACTCCTGCAAGCATCTTCCTACATAAAGTAGTCCTACATCTCCCAAGGAACAGTTTACTTCACTAAACAGTAAATTAGTCTAGTCCCTCTCAGAAAATTCTTAGTCTGTCCTAACTGGCATTCCTCTATCCTATTTTTAATTTGTTTCTGATGAAGACGACTGACTATACCATGGGGCAATACAGAAGACAGTGGTAAGACTGGTAGACCAAAGTGCCAGAAGCATCATTCTTTCCAATGTTTTATCCTAGCAAAGCCACCACCCAGCTGATCAATACAGGCAGTGTTCTCTCCCACCGTGAGTTCTGACTCCTGCACCCTTGATTTGAAACAACTCACATAACTAAAAGACCTTTTCATTTCAAATGAGACACTTTATGGGATGTCCTTTCAATGAGGAAAAAAATCCCTTGATCTGAACCAAAGTGGTGAGTTGTTTTGGGTTTGTTTTTTTTTTTAATTCAACATCAGTTTTTACTATCCAACTGTTAAACTGTACCTAGAGCCTTGATATGAAATTATTTTTTCACTCATTCATCATGCTGATGAACCACCTGTAGTATTTGGGAGGAAAAAAAAAGTTATGGTTATATCATCATGCATTGATTTTTCAACTGAGAGATACAGACATATTGACATATCACTAGTTTGTATCTCATCCTACATGCAAACACATGGAAGCCCTTGGCTTTGGAAAAACACTCTTTAGGCACAATAATAGATATACCAGTGCCTAGTTTTGCAGTCAAGTGGATTTACATCTCTGCTACACTCTTGTCCCAATAGAGACAAAACACAGCATTTCTAAGCTTGTATTTTTCCCCAATATACTTTAGACAAGTTTTACGCAAAATCATTTTCTCCAAATCCCTAAACTTGCACATTCGTATTTAAGTCTCAGGGATACATGCACATGCTGTATATATTCTTAAGACAAATTCCTGTGATAACTTAAGTCAACAAAAGCTCCACCTTACAACTTTACAACTGATGCTTCAGAAGCCTTCACAATTAGCTTTTCAGCTTTCTTTTGGAAAATTGGACTTTAGGCACCCAAAGGAGAACACAGGCTTTGTAAATCAATGTGACCCCAAAATTACTTATATTTCCTGCTCATTATTGCTAACTGTTAGAGATGCTCTCCAGGTATTAAAATCACTCCTAAACAAAGAAGAAATCTACAGAATAATTAAAATAAATTCAGTGTGCATTTTTTCGTTCCTAGTTTTCCACCTTCCAGATGCAATATGAAGGTGAAATTGGCTAGCCAGCAATGGACACAAGTACTTTTTTTCCTGGGGAAAAGGTGGGTGAGAGTATTACAGGAAAGAAGAGGAACAGAATAAGCAGGGGAAAAAATAACAAAACGTACAATTTATGATCAAGGTAGCAAGTCACAGCACTAAAAGCCAAAAACTACTTTCAAACCAGAGTTCTTGGTGATATTTACAAGTTGGCCAAAATTGCATTTGGCACCCATAGTTTAATACTTGGGTATTTTAAAACCTTTTTATTTTAACTTCATAAACGACCTGCTTTTTCCTTGGCAATGAAAACACATTTTTTCAAGCTAGTTCACTGGGCAAAGCACTTGAACCACTGTCAGAGTTCCTGATTTTTTTATTCTTAGTTAAGTCATTCAATTTCCTCCTTATTTAGAACATTCTAGATTTTCAAGTGGTGAAAATGAAGTTAATTTTGCTTTATATCAAGACGCAGACTACATCTAAGTCAAACATCAACCCTCAAAAGAATTTAGGATTTGAAAAAAAAAAAAAGATAAAAACAACAACAAAAAAGGCAAACAGCGGCTTTATGAAATCACACTTTATACCTGAGCAACTTTTCATGTAGGGTTTTCTTTTAGAGCCAAGTTCTAGGAGGTCAAAACAGTAACTTGCCAATCATGGCTAGATTGGCAACAAACTGGACCTGTCTTTTGAATATAATTGTTTATTTTAAGGTAGACAGAATAGTAACATGAGTTTGACTTTCCACACTAAACACTATTCTTCATTTCTAAGATGTACCTCCTCCAGATGAGACAATTTCAAGATTAGCAGAATAATTTACTGATGGCTTACACCCTAACCTCAGCACTCCCTATCTGACATTCTGCCATGTTTATGGATTCAGAGACCTCAGCCTCTCAGCTCTGGCCCAGCTCACAAAATGTGTTGTGATCTCTGAAGTAATGTTAAGAAAACTTCCAGATTTGGTGCCTCCAAACTAGATTGTCTTAGGTTAGAACTGAAGTTGAAGGCACTCACAAAATAAAAAGGCACAACTTTGAAAGCCAGTATGGGTGACTGTGGGCTTAGCACAGTCCCCTGTGAATATAAAGACCAACAGCAAGAGCTAAATAATTGCAGCACAGAAATAGTTTTATACAATGAGATTTTAAAATAATTATATTATACTAAAAAAAACCCCACAACACACTGCAACACACCACACACAACCACTGACTTCCAGACTGATCAGCTGCCGCAAACATCACTTCACTCAGTCTCTTGAACAACCTATAAAGCAAGTTACATCAACATCGAGATAGTCCGAGACCAACAGACCTTATCCACACTCTTGATTTTCTCTGTATCAAACCTTTTGTAGAGCAGTTCACTAGTGTGTCATCCACATTTCCAGTGGCAATTCTCTAAGAGACAGAAAAAAAAACAGCCCTTGTTCCCTTGGCAATAATTGATTGTTTTGGGGGACTTAACCACATTGGAGAGAAAACTGAGAAGATTTTCAACCTGTGCACTGTGTCTTAAGCATTTCTAGTATGTACAGCTGCCCTTCAAAAACTGAAGTCTTTATCCAAGTTCATTATTGAAAACTACTCCTATAGTATGGAGCACTCCTACAGATGTTTTAGTCTATGTTGAAATAACGCGAATGAATCTGGACCTAAGCCTGGATCCATATCCCACCTCTTATTGCTCATTCCTTCTCCTTTTGAAATAAAGTAGACTTTGAAAACTTGAAAACTCCCAGCCACCACAACAGGCAGATTAGTAGTCATGGATATAGGCTGGTCTGCCATTACGTCTCCCATTTCTGGTTGAATATGTCCCTGCTCATTGCAGGGGGGTTGGACTAGACGACCTTTGAAGGTCCGTTCCAACCCAAACTATTCTATGAGAATCGCCCTAAAGAGAGACAAACCTGCAGGAGTCCAAATCTGCATCCATTCCCTCAACTCCATCTCCATAGGATTTCCTTGTTCAGGCCTCTTACAAATTGCTTCTGCTGTTAGTAAATGGACAGGTAGGTGAAATATGTACCATTACAATTTCCTTTGGTGACATGGTGCAGAAATAAAGTCCATATCCCACACTTGATTCTGCAACTAACTGGTGGACACAACTTTTTTTGAAAAATTAGGCCTAAGGCACCTCCTTGTCCTATAAGAAGCTGTGCAGAACTAAACCAAACCAAAGCCACAGTAAAACAATAGCTATGAATTTTTCATTGTAATACAGAAGTTTACCGAAGATTTAGTAATCTTAGTATAAGCCAAGAAGAGTTTATCTGGGGACAAGTACAGAATTTCAGTTTTCAGAGAACTAAGTCTAAGAGAGACTGCCTTATGTGACAGCCCAGCTTTCTCCTGATGTACTTGACCTGGCCACGACTTGATGTAGCACTGTGCTCATGGAGAAAATGATGAAAGGGAGGGCAAGAAAATTTTTTGCATACTAGATCACAAACTGAGATCAAGTTTTTCCTCTCTCTGCAATGCAATAATTCCTTGACACACTTGGACGGGGGGAGGGGGAAAGTCATTAATAAAAAGTCTCCTTGAGGAGAAACATACCTCTTCCTAAGTCTGATAACAAAAAGTGTCAGCCTATCCATGACTGCTGCTATGTTTTGCAGAGTGGTTATCCTTCCCCAAGTTCTTGATCTCAAATACAGTATCCTATCTTTTGTTATCTGCCTGCCCCTTCCTTTTTTTCTCAGTACAGCAACATGTATAAGCATACAGGCAAAAGGGCTTAACAGAAAGAATAGGATTGGGAGAGGCAAGTTACTGTCTCAGTTCTATTTCTTAATTGCTTGATGTCAGGCGAATTTTTGTCCCTGATCAGCATTTTTCACCTGTAAAACATAGATAACTTTCATGATCGGCATGAAATTTGATATCTATCTTCATAAGTAAAATTAGTTAAGCTTGGCTTTGTAGAAACGTTAAGGACAGGGTCTGCACTGAGCAATGGGTAAAATTTCATGTAGGAGTATATTACAGCAGACATAAAATCACACTAGAAATTTCACTCACAGATCAACTGCAACCAACTGATTTTTGAAAATTACATGATCAAGTTGATTTCATACATACAAATTTCAAACAACAATGACAAGGAAAAGAAAATAAGACAATATTCAGATATTACTAAGTAACAAGTTAGAGTGAAGAAATTCAAATCACTGGGAAGAAAGATTGCAGACATCTGAACCATTCCCAGCATGGGTTATAGCTTGTTTGTTCTGTTTCTTTTCTTCTGCTAATGAACACAACACAAGATGCTTTGTTTAACATTTTCCTAGGAACTAAAATTATTCTCCTACCTCCTATGAATTTCCTAAGGGAGACTCAGAGATGAATCAAACAGTGTAAAGTAGTACTAGGGCACAATAAATTACCATCTGACTCTACCTTTATATTGCTCCCAGTACAATCATTTACCACTTGATTTTCAGCTATGTAAACTGCCTCTAGACATTTGCTCATCTATGCTTCCTTTGACACTACAGTTTTTGTCCTCATCTTATTTTTCCTCTTCACTACTTATCTTTAGTGGCTGCCAGTGTCAGTTTTGCAACACACCAGTCTCTCTCTATTCAGTTTGTCTTATGTAATAAGTTTCTTAACTTACACATTTCTTTTCAAATCTCACAGCTCAGAAGCACATCCATGCTTCATGTGATTCCTAAAGCACCATGAATGTGCTTAAAAGACTACATTTCCAAACAAAAAAGACAAAATCCTTTTTTGCTTGAGATGGATGGACACAACTCAGACCCAGTGTCCCCCAGATGCAAACCCAGAAGTTTCAATATCAGCACGCAGCAGAAGCATGTTGGAATGAGCCCACGGCTCCCTTAGGCTGAGGGAAGTACTGGTATAAAACCATGGGAAGTTTAAAGCAAGGTTCAATGTCCAGCGGCAATAATGAAGGTGTCTCTTTCTCTCTGGTGAAGTTGCTTTCTCTGCTTTCCTCGATTTCTCCTACAAAGCTGTGAGGCTGTGCTACAGGGCAGCTCAGGAACACTGGTCTGTCTGAAAAAATTAAAAAACAAAAAAGCCTTTTCACAGCCAAATCAGTCCCTTGCCTTTCTCTCACTCTACAACCACAATATTGTACCAGCATTGCTGAGGAGAAAGAAGACAGCTAGGAAATCATATTTAAGAACTAAATTTCTGCTCACTAATGATATTACAAATTTTCATAAATGAAAGAACACTTCAACATGTTTAACATGTTTCTACTCAGCGCGCTATTTACTATTGATGTTCATTCCTATCATCGCATTTGAGAACATCTTGGTTTGTTTACATTCTCGTCTTCTTCACAACTCATCTGCCTAATTGATATTTAACTGCAACATTCATGCTCACAATATTGAAAAACAAAAACAAAATTAAAAAAAACAAGGAATAATTACTTGATTTTCATCAGGGAATTGAATCCACTCTTTTCCTGTAAAAGTCCACAACATTAGTCATCCTTTTCCACTGAAAAAAAGTCATGTCTTCTATTGCTGTCTCTTACTGGGGCAGTCATAAGGGTTTTGGACACTTGTTTGATGAGATCAGCCTTGGGACCTTCTTTAATGCAAAAGAAAAATGGAACTTGACAAGTGCCTTGACCAACAAGCTGCAGAGTTTTTCCGAAGCCTAGGTTGAACTTCTCCTGGTGAAGTATTTCTTCCTTGGCTAACAAATCAGTCTTCACTCAGCCAGCAGCAAGCTGAGAACACATGTCAGGGAATATGCCTGATTGCGCTTAGAAAACTAAAGCTGTGTGAATGTTTACTTTCAAGCATAAATCAAGAAAATAGGAGAGTTTTAGATCTGTCGTTATTCTGGGGTTTTGTTTCCATTTCTAGCAAACTCTTGTTCAGTTGTGCTGCTACTCTAATGAATACTTTTTATCGGAATGTCAATATTTTTTGTCATCAGTTTTCTATGAAGATTCCATAGAAGCGGATAAACAATTACTAAATGCATGGTGACAGAAAAAAGGATTGATCTCAGCATCCTGTTTGAAAGGAGTAGCTGGAGTTTCATTACTTGCCTAGGAACTGGGACGGAAAACAAGAAAAAAAAGCATATGCAATTACTGATTTATTTTTTTTTCTTAATGACACAAAACAGTGTTTGTTCTGTATTTCTAGGTCCACTCACTATAGCAAGGCAGAGCTAAAAAATTACTGGAGTGACAGTTCCAACTAGCAATTTTAAACAATTAGACAGAAAATTGCTATTTTCATACTCTCCATGAAACCAGCTGCAGTTCTCACTTGATGCTTGCTATAGCATCCCATTTATTAATACATACAATGTAAGCTACAACTTAAATTTTCACAGGGTAGTGTTCTTTCTTCTCTTATGTTTATCAGAAAAATACTGAGGGCCGCCAGGCACATTTGCTCATACTTATGAGACATGTACTTAATCTGGCCTATTGGGTACTCGGAAACAACAGTAATTAACAGCACTATATTTGGAATAAGTATCTGCTTCACGGGGTGGGAGGAAGACAGAGAAAGATGCTCATTTTGAATAAATAAAAAGGCTAATACAAGTGCATGCAAAATAAAAAAAAAACAAAAACAAAAACAAAACACAACCTGCTGCTTTGAATATGACCTTTGAAGGGTAAATGCCATCGACTCTATATAATTTCACCCTCACTTATTTGGTTGAGGTAACTGACCGAGTTGATCCAAATATTAGTTTTTCTCAACTGTTCAGTAAGAGTTTCACTTTGAGCAGAGGGACGTGCATATTCACAGGTAGAGGTTTTTGGTATACAGGTCCTGTTAAGCTGACTTTGTACATCTCCTCATCTTGGAAGAATAAAATCAGACTGCACATGACACAAACTGATGACCTATACTATTTGTAGATTTGGGTCTCAAACTTGGAAGACTTTGCTCTACTCAACTAATCTACCCTCCCCATAGCCAAGCTCCACCTGAAAGCTGCCAGACCACTGTGCTTTGTTCCTACGCCATTGACCCTACACTCTCAAGCTTTTTATTCCTTAGCTGAAGTGGCATAAAGCAATTGCTGCTCATTTAGGATCCACAATTATCTTAAGACTTCCCTAAGCACTGCACCAGTAGAAAATCAAAACCAAAGACTACCTCTCCAGAGACACAGTTGTTAAAAGGAGTTTTTAGTGTGACTAGTTACAAGAACTGGAATTTTTTGAACGCAGTCAATACAATTTTTTGTTTTACAGTCCTTAATAGCAGAGCATTCTCTGGATCAGGATATCAAATTGACCAAATATCAAAGTACTATATTGCACAGAAAAACTTTATATGTTTTTCTTTACAGATGCCCCTTATAATACGGCTTACAGGACTTTTTTTTCTTTTAAACATAACATCAATTCTCAAACAATCCCACAGTCAGTTTTGTTAGATTGTGATCAGCCTTCCCACCCACTGATCCACTATGTAGCTAGCCCCTGGGGTAACGAAATCAGCCCTTGTGGCTCATATTATTGTAACACACAGACAGACTTAAGCAATCGTCACAGCCTGTTGATAAACAGCTTCTTAAACCCAGATTGACAGCACCACAGGACTGCTTCCTTGCAGTTATATGGAGCGAGGAGACACAAGAGAGCAACGGTTTAATGGTAAAGTAGGACTGTAGGAATTCAAATAAAAGTTATTCCAACAAAAGACATCCCAACTACACCATGTTCACCATTAACTCATTGCAGTAGTGAAGTGAGAGAATGAAGTTTATTGATGTCAAAATTTAGTGAGATTGGGTAGTATGCTTCTTCCCATAACTGACCAAAAAGCAATAAGGCTTATATAAACTCCATTTTGTTAGCTGCGGCTAATTTTACAGGAATTAATTGCATGCTCAAGCCCAGTCAGACCAAACCTATACTGCTAGGTGGTCCATTACTACCTGGGCCTAAGCAATACAGAGAGTACAGCCAGGATACAGCATTTCCATTTAAAAAAAAAAAAAAAGCAGGGATTTTTCTTTTCTGCTGTTGCTTTCCATTACACTTCAACTTTCTTTTCACATGTATCCTGAATCACATAGTTTGAAGTTTCGCACAGTGCTGTTGCTGCTATCTTCCTGCCACTGCTCACCTTGGTTTAAGGTTGAGCTTTCACATTTACCCTAGACAATGAGACAAACTCCTTTTGAGCTACGCCGAGACAAGGAGCAAAAGCACCTTTGGTCACACCTGACTTCCAATTGCACACGTTTGCAATGCAGTTTGAAGTATCAGCTTCAAAAGGCTGCTGCCTTTGAACAGATCTAGCTGTAGGCGCTTCAAGATTAATAGACCGGTTTAATTATCTGCTCCTTAGCAACTCTGTTGTTGTTTCTACAAAGCCAACCCTCGTACTGTGCTGCTCCCAAGCTCTGGCAGGCTGGCTTGTTCCAGCACAGGGCGATCTCTGCAGTCGTACAAGTTGCAGCTGGGTGAGGAGCTTCCCTTTCCAAGAGGGCTCTGCTTTGGTGTTTGACATGGGCAGGACCTCACGCAAGGCGTGATCACAACTTACAAGCGAACTGCCTAGGATGATGGCACAAGTGTTAACCTGCAAATGGTAGGGGCATGAGAAAGCTGAAGAACGGTTTTCTTGGCTCTCTTCTGTAAATTAAAAAAAAAAAAAGGTCTATAATGAAGCAGAGTTTTTCAACGAGAAATACCAGTGGGGCTTGAAAGGAAAAACTTTAGTGCCTTTTTTTTTTCTTCATTATTTTTTGTTCTTTCAGGTTTGCATTTCAAAAAGACATATGCAGTTTTCTTGACGAGTTTGCCTTCACTAGCATAGAATAATTCCTTCAGGAACTGTCCTAGTCACATGCTCCCTTAGAAAAAGTTGATTACTTATATTAAATTAGCAAAATCCCAAGATTAATATCTAAAGTAAAAAGAAATGTCCTTCAAGCAAAGGAGGAACAGAAGTATAAGACAAACTGTTCTGTTTGATCACCAGAAAGGGTTTTGGTTTGTTACAAGCAAGGACACACTTCCTCGGCTTCCATCCTTGTGGCTCCACACTTCAAAATGTGCCAGCTGAGCCATTTGCAACAGCCCATTAATTACGGCTGTTCAGGAGTCCCTGGAGAGGACTCTCCCAAGGAGAGGCTCCTGGAGGTCTATTATCTGACATCCTCGGCTCCCAAAATGTTTGAACTGGCATCGGAGCTGACACAGGAAGACCCAGCCCTGCTGGCTCGTTGCTTTTGCTTTCTTTTTAACCCAAACAAGTCTCATGGCACAGCCACAAAAACAAGTGGAGTGCGAGGGGCAGGGG
Organism: Pampusana beccarii; assembly: GCA_013399365.1. Classification (NCBI taxonomy): domain Eukaryota; kingdom Metazoa; phylum Chordata; class Aves; order Columbiformes; family Columbidae; genus Pampusana; species Pampusana beccarii. The sequence goes on from VWYH01001802.1 coordinate 1,415,990, forward strand.
CTGAAGGAAATCAGCTGGAGGAGGACACACAGAAGATAAAAAGGTCGGTGCTGTCAGGGATTTCGACTCGCTGGTACTGCACATATTTTGGAAATCACACCCTTTCAAGAAAAGAAAGCATGTGAAAGCACGTTGCCTCCCAGATTAAGTCATTTTGAAAACATGTACAAACTAATACACTATTTGGTTAGTACAGTATTTGTATTATGAGCTAATCCAACATCCTAGGAAGGAAATGCTTACACTAAGAAAGCCAAACAAACAAAAAAAGCTTTTAATTAGAAGCATACTCTTTGTGCCAATTACTTTTACATCTGCAGGCAGCATAGGAATCTGAGAATGCAAGAGAGGACATTTTGTGTTATCTTCATACCAGTTGTACCTGAACTCTACTTCCATACTTAGGGTAGTGCTTTTCCTCCATACCTCTAATACAAATTTTCAGTTGTTTTCATTAAGGCAAGAAAGAATCAACATAGCAGCAGACACATCGTGTAGCAAATTACCTGATGACTTTATAAGCCAAAGATACTGAATTGGCTACTAGAATAACTACCTATAGTTAGAGGTAGGAAAAAAAAAAAAAATCAAGAAGTCTGTTTGCACTTCAATGTTTTCTGGATAGATCTAATCAGGATTAGATAAATTCATTGACCAAAAAAAAAAAAGTGCCGCAGTAGAATCAGCAAGATATTTTTAGTGTATTAACAGCTAGCTAACACATCCTAGTCAACCACTTGAGCAGGAAATTCTTCTCTAAATGCAGTATAAACACTATTCTTATTCTCCACGCAGGCCACATATGATTTTATATTGCAGGGAAAATAACTAAGTAAAGAGTCTTGCGACACCTATAAATACTTATGAAAATAAATTAAGAACTGGATTTCCTAGCACTAAAATAGACAAAAGCCTTTTGGTTAGCTGCCCTTGGAAAATATTTAGTGTTACTGCACCTGGCACTGACTGCCCCAAAAAATGGCAAAGATGAAATTTTATAGGGAAGCACCAGTATCACATTACAATAAACTACAAAGCACTGTACTTAGTAACAGCTTTTTAAATATGTAGTTCTACTCCTTTATATTACCAGAGGCGATGTGAAATCAACTGTCAGGCACCCTGAGCCACGTCAGACAAGTCTAACAAGATGAATAGAGGCTTTAATTTGATTAGTGTACCAGCACCTGACCAAACAAAGGTGTGTCCAGGCTGAATCAACTTCATATACTAAACCAGATGCTTTTCCTAATTTTAAAATGTGTAAAGCTGGCATTTAAATAAACCAAACCACTGAATAAAAAGGTATGTGAAAGAAACCTGAAAGATTTCTGTCAGACCTTCAAAGAGCGTGAAGGACAGGCCTTGTCAAGTTCTGCTCATATGTAGCAGTCACTGGAAAGATTTAGGGGTCTCTCCATAGGAATGTGATTTTTTTTTTTTTTTTTTTTAATAACAGTGCTGATTGTGATCAAATAACAAGAAATGGCTCTTCTCAGAGTATCAGCAGCTCAGAGACACCTTCTTCCCATTAGAAATTCATTAACTATCTCTGCATAGCCAGGAGCAGATTCTAACTGCTGGAAGGAAACACTCCTCAAGACACAAACATAAAACTACCGTTTAATTCTGCATTGTTTCTTGAAGGAAGGTAAGGAGGTTGAAATTTGTGAAGGAGGATACAACAAAATGGGTCAGGAAAAATTTCTGTATAAGAATAAACAAAGATTGGGCAATACTGAACAGCTGGACTTGATGATCTTAAAGGTCTTTTCCGACCTAAATAATTCTGTGTTTCCTGCACTCCAAAACCTCATGGGTTGCTTGAGGATAAAATATTTTTCAACAACACAAGTGTTTTTGTTGAATTCCTATACACAATTGAGACTTAAAAGATAATGTGTACATTTTAACTAATGCAACGCAACATTGTTGCATAAAAGAATGCCTGTTATAAAGCTACAAGGAAAAAACAAAAACAAAAAAACCCCACCTTCCTCAGTTACCAATCCTAACAGATTTTTATCCAAAGTCCAAACAAAATACATGATCTTTTGCTTGATGGTAATAATACAAACACTACATATTATCAAAAAATACTCAAGAGTAGAGCCCTAGAAAGAGCTGTAATGTTTGTTATGATAGGATAAAGTTATGTTAAAGTTACTTCTGGAGTCTTTGCCAGGTGATGTTGGAGCTCACATGTAAGGCAATGTACAAAGAATGGTGGGAGAAAGATGCGTCTACTTACAGTGAGATTAAAGGACTGAAAAATTATACCATATATTGTCTTCACTTGATCTGAAGCATCTAGCATCGTTTTCTTCTCACTAATTTATCTAGAAGTAATTACTGGAACAGTATCAGAAACATCAGAGTGACAATCAAAAGGGACATTCACACCTACTCCTCCTTAACAGCAGCCATTTCCTTGATGAGCATCCTTAAAATGGAAGCTGTGGACAAGTTAAAACTTCCCAATGCTATCTGAAATGCAGCCATTTCTATCTTGCTGTAGAAAAGTGTATTTTAAAATAAGTCCCTTCCCTCTGCAATACAAATATATTTTAAGAGAGGAAAAGAAAAAGAGAGAAGTAAATCCAAACACTCTTGTGTTATCCCAAGAAATGGAGCCAAACCATGCCCCCCCCCATAGAAAACAACCAGCCAACAAAAACCACATGCAACACCACCACACACCTTCAGTTTGCAAAGAAACACAAGTCTAAACAGCAAACCAGAGTTTTAAAAAAAAAAAAAAAAAAAAAAATTTTAAAATGCCTTCCATGAACAAATCAGGCTTTGGTCTTTGGTTTGGGCACATTACTTATAACAGCAACAGGGTGACATTTGGAAATAAGTGTGCATTTCTAAACTAAGTCTACATTAGAAATCTGCACCAAAGCCAATCAGAATAAACTCAACCCCAACTTAAACATCTCACACTATGGAAGAGAAGAAAGTTTTCTGCCTTTCATTTCAATACAATTCTGCCAGACCATCCAGTTTAAGGTTCTATTTCTGGATTTACAGTGACTTTTTTTTGTTTGTTTTAATGTAATCATTTACTGAAATGCAAAGGTGACACAAAAAACTACAAATCAAGCTCTGCATTCTTTTAAAACAGGTGCACATGACACTGTGATTCACCAAAATATTAGGCCATAAATCTTGTCTTAACCAAATAAGATCTATAGCATCTGTTTAGTCTAATTTATTCTTCCACTTAAATAGAAATTGGAAGAGAAACATGTTCATCTTTTTTATTTAATTATCTGTTGACCTGAAGTTTGAAGCTAATTGTGCGAAGTGTTGCAGTAATTACTTAGAACTAACAGAGGTTTCAATCCATCTGAGATACATTACAAAATAAATACTTGAATTTGCTTTAAAAACCATGCTAATTTTACTGCCTTAGAGCAGGCTACTAGTTTAAAGCTCTTAAGTAACCTGCAGAAATAGTCCAATTTCTTCAAACAGAAATTTAAATTTTAAAATGCTATTTAATGAGACAGCGTCACAGTGCACAAAACTTAAGTAAATGGGTTTCAAAATGATGAAGTGTGCAGAGGAGTTCTGCCAGACTAGACAACTTTGAACCACATTGTGCATTTACAATTAGTGTTTTTTTTCTTATATTCCAGCCTGTTCCTCAGAAAGGAAGCAGCATAGCAGGGGAAGAGCAGAAACAAAAACCTGGCAGAACCTCAAGTGTGAGGCTGGCAACCAAAACAGGTGTCACTGAACAAAACCAGCACAACAGGACACAAAAGTGCAGGAGCAGCCCTGAAACCACTGCGGTTTCTGAAGCACCACCAGTTGCCTGGTTGCCTTGTGACTTGTGAATGGAAAGATTCTCCCTTATTCCTACATTATTTTTCTAATATCTATAAAATGAAAGTGTTGCACAAACAGCATAAGCCAGTATACTCATTGAGGGATTCCAGATGAGTTAAAGACAGGATAATGGCTTACAGTTCATAAGCAGTTTGTCTTGGCAGTTCTGTTTGGTATCTTGGTTAAAGCTCACTGCTTTGGGCACATAGTAGGCAGTAAAGGCAGTAAAAGACCTGGCAGAAGTTTAACATAAATAATAACAGACTTGAATTTTAAAAACCCAGTGAAGTAGGGTCAGTAGTTCATAGACTAAAGGGTTAAAAAAAAAAAAAAGCACCAACCTGTGAACAAACTCCTCAAGACAAAGACAAATGTGTAGTGATTTCAAGAAAATGCTTTAGAGAATTAGAAAATAACAGGTAATGTCACACTAACCCCTGTCCCCTTGCAATTACAAGAGAACATATTAGAGCACTTTGCACTCTCAAGATAAGCCTAGGCAGAAAAGTCAGGTTTTGATGTTACATGCCTAGTGCTGCATGCAGAATTGATCCTGATGTCAAACTAAACATATAGTGTTTATGTGAGCCAACGAAGCAGTTAACCTTCTAACATGCATTAAAGTAGAAGATTATAATCTGATATGAAGGGGATTTACATAACTGGACACTATTTACAGGCTGATTTTTTAGTCACATGGCCTAAGATACACACGCAGGTGTCTTACAAGTTTGCAATTATTTGGGATTTAGAGGCTAGTTCATACAAAACTATTCAGTGTTACTGAGTTCTGTAATTTAAAATCTAGCCATTTATACTGAAAGACAGCTTTTACAGTGAGAAAAAAAACCTGCTAGGACAGGCTTTACTCTATGTATAGGATAGGATATTGCTACATAGCTAAAATATTGGCTGTTTTACCCTATTCCTCTTGTAGCATACTTCCCTTCTATATCCATGTAGCAGTTTATGGAAATCCCATGAGCAGCCGTAGGAATTTCAGGCACTTTAAGGAATTAATGTGTTGACTCCCAGAAAAAGCAAGTCAACAGCACCTTGTAGTTGTTAACATAATTAAGGTGTTCATACTATGACATTTGCCTTGCATGGGTATTCACGACATACATACGACTGTTTCACGAGGTATTATTGCATATGCAACACCTGACTTTAAAGAGCTCACGTAGCCGCCTATAGAGAGTATGAACATATTATTATTCAAATGTACACTCCTGAGGGTTAACTACTAGCCTCTGAGCCCAGTGTCTGATGTTCTTGGCAATGCCTTCATCTTGTTTGTCCATCACCTTTTACAGAGGAACAGAAAAAATTATTCCCCCAAAAAAATAAGGTGGAAGGGGGGGTGGGGAGGAAGAAAAAAATACAGTGGAGGATAAATGACACAAAGTAAGTGGTATTCTACCATAAATGTAGTTTTAAAACTTCATAATGAATAGAAGTTAATCCTTATGCTGAACTAGACAGACTCTACTCCTGAAGTTTCTCTTGGTCACCACATTTTATGGTCTCTTCTCATTGAAATCTCATTAAGTGGTAAATGTTAATGCAGAAGTACAAGTTTTCTAGTATTCTTACGAGACTTGGAAGATAAATGGAGTGTTCTCAAATTTTCTTCTTGATATTTTGCAACAGAAAATTTTACTGTCAGAAATATATCTTCTTTTATGCCACATCAGCTTCTTGAAGACAGAACAATTATCGAGTCTGTAACTTCGTAATGTGTACTTACATCTGATTTGCAGGTGGCTTTAGAAAATGTTGCATTTAAGTTCAAACAAATCAGAGTAGAAATCTGAGAGAAGGATGTCAACTTATACAAGTGCCTCATATCAAAAGTATGAAAGTACTGAGAGCACAGAGATTATTTTTGAGGGTGCAATGATGACAATAAGCAGATCTAGCTCTCCGCTGGGCCAATCCAAGTAAAGTTAGAAGTCAAACAGATTTTTAAAAAATAGATTTTAATTAAAAATTAATTTTAAAAATGTTTAAGAAAGTCATACCTTCACAAGCACTATTTTTTAGATGAAGACTTAGAATACAACTGAGAGGGAAAAATAATCTTAAAAGAATGATCACAATCATGTCTTCCCAAGAACTTTTGGTGAGAACATCCAACACTTCCCAGATGTTCAGTGTCTTAAGAATAAGGCTTTATCTATTAGGTTTGCTTTTTAATAAAAGTTGAATGAAGGGATTAAATGTCAACACGTTAGTAAATGATCTACACAAAGAAAGGCCCGGCAAAGCCTATAGATTCTGCCAGAATACTACACTATTCAGAGAATATGAGGGCACAACAGACATTGAACTCCTGTAGACTTACAATCACTTTCCTGATAAATCAAGTGTCTTTTTATGGTTTAAGGCACATATGGATAGAGATTAAAAAAAAAAACAAACAACCAAACAAAAAAACAAACAAAAGAAACCAAACCAAAACCAAAACAACCAACAAAAAAACCAAAACACCACATCACACAGAACTTGAAAACTAATTGGTGAGGCTGACCAAAAAAAAAAAAAAAAAAAAAAAANAAGAAAAAACCAAAGCCCTCACCACTCACAGAAATTTTGGCATAAACTTACACGTAGGAAGTTTTCCTACATCAAATCACATGATCATCAAACTGTAGACAGAGTCACATTGTATTTAGTCAGAGGTCGTCACATTTGTCTTCCAATTTAGCTTTCTATATTGGAATCTTTAATATATATATTTTATATATCTCAAATATATTTCTTTTTACATTGGAACCTCTAAAATATTGGAACGTGCTTAGATTACTACAACAGTTTTTCATTCAGTTTCACTTTGCAACAATTTTCAACAGATGCTTAAAATCTTCTCAGGTAAGCATCTGACTGCCAAAAACCAAGTCCATTTGCACAAGCGTCCTCAAAACAGTCTATATAGATTTTCTCATTACTGTTCAGGGAGACATAATTATGTCTCATGAGAGACATAATTGTACTTTTCCTATTACTCACAGCACTGTTATGATAGCCACACAAACTGCTTGTAGGAAAAGTGAAGTTAGGAAGATCCATTAAGCCTTTTAAGCAATTTCATGAAACATTCCTTCAGAAAACTGTGGCAGAGTCAACATCCTGTAGTCTCCCCACTCTAGAAGCCAGCTGGCTCACCTCGTCCTTCCTAATAACCCAGTCTTGGGAATTTCTGATTTAGGATAAAGCCCAGTTAGGCACATGAGTATTATCACAGAACTGTTAAGACTATTCTCTTGCTTAGGATAACTTTTCCTTGGCTCCAACCCTGCCAAGTAGCCCAATTTCTTCAAGATCTGCTGTCCTTGTTGCTATTCATCTGCTGCAAACCAATGAGTTGGTGAGCCTGCTGCCCAGGTCCCGCTCCAGAGATGGCAGCCAGCATTTTCCACCACCTCTGGACCACAGAGGGGAAAGGCAGAGTGATCAAAGACCACAGGCACCCTTCAAATTGCTGCTATTTAAGGGGAAGCAGGGAGGAGAGTAGTGAGTGTTAACAACACCAAGAAAAAAGCGCAAGTCTCCCCTTTTTCAGGGCCTGTTATGCTAGCAAGGACAGAAGGGAAAGAGGCCATCTCTCTCCCTGCTTCAGAATTTAAATGCAGATGTTGGAAACTGCATCTTGAGCATCCTTCATGCCTTTCATCACAGTATCTGCTCTGTAAAAATGTCACTGCCTGTGAAAAACACCTTAACGTTTAAGAAAATACTTTAATCATAGCTAGAAATGAGTGTTTTGCCAATGAATGATCTCAGATGTTCCAGAAATAAAAATAATGCAGAGGACAGAAGAAATTCCCTATGAATACAAGGAAATCCCCTAGTTAAGTGGTTGATATTGGAAAATGAAGCTTAACTTTGCAGGTCTTCTGTCTTATGCTCTATGAAAGTGATTGCTTAGGTGGGAGGAAGAAAACCTGTTTTAGAAGCAGAGAAACTTTTCCCAGCAGAGCATTTCTGTGTTTAAAAAAAAATTCTTTTTTTTTTTAACAAGTTTTGGCGCCGATATTTCCAAAACTCTCACAGCTGTTTGTTTACATGAAGACATAAATGCACATCTATTAAAAAAATAATTTGATAAATTATTCAAAACATCATCAACAGATGCTAATATATTTCACACGCCAGAGCAAGCCATTTATAAGTCAAAATATTTCAAGTTTAAGTGTGTTTTTTTTCTAAACACCATCCTAGTAAATTAGGTGGAAACAAAATAATTGTGACTTCATTAAAATTCCTAATTTTTCTAAACCATAAATAAATAAATAAATAGTGTCTCCCTACCCCCATAGGACACATTATTCTCCAACTGACTGGCAGAAGGAACCTGCACAATTGGCATTTTCTCTATGAATTTGAGAGGAAGCCAGCATGGCATTCTTGCAAAATACAAGCATTCCAGGTAGGTATGCTAACTGGTTCAGCTAAAACAAAGAAAAAAAATGCCCCACAAACCAGCTATAAGTCTTAACCACACAAAAATCGGGTCAGAAACCTTACATAAACTCAGTGCAAACTATCAGCTCATGTTTCTTTATTCAAGAGATTTATTTGTGCACCTGGGCTAAAAGCCATCAAGATTTGATGCCCTAGGATCTGGACTTTTGTTACAGTGAAAACAGAGTAAGTAGCTTATATATAGCATTTTACCATTACATCTCTAGTAACATTTACAGTTTTTAAAAAAGGAGCAGTGACATAAATTCTGATTAGCACATATCTTTTTAGTACTAAAATGAAAAAACTCAATTTAAGCTAATTTCCTTTTAAAAAACTTGCAGAATTACCCTCTCCCAGCTCTTTCAGCTAGAACGTACGGTTGGAATTGAACCCATTAGCCACTTTTGACTGCATAATTATGGCCAACCTTGCAATTTGATTATGGAGCCATCTAATGAGTCTGCACATAGACAACAAATTAAGTTAAATGGAGAAATAACAATAGTCTAAGAAAACGTACAGTGGAGTCATTTTACAAGCCTATTTGAGTGAAAAAACTACTTTGTGAATGCAATTCTCCCCATACAAAATTAGATTGTTAACCCAATGTCACTTTTTAGAGCTGAGATTCAATGACTGGTGAGCTGACAACCCTGCATGATTTACAGCAAACTGTCTGCCATCTGCCTGACATTAATCACTTCAGTCTGCAAATTTGGAATAAGGCAATACTGTTGCAAGCCACAGTCAACACCCTTAATTTTTTGCTGAGTAACACAGCAAGAAACTCTTTGGAGAATGAGCTCGATATTCGAAAACTAAGCTAGAAAAGCCAATGTCCATCTGACTAGTTTTCCAGTCTAGTTCATGCAGAACGACTGTCTGTGTCTTTATAAATATGTTGCTTACCTGACCAGCTGTTTAATCAGTCATATCTTCATCCAGATATATAAGGACAACTATAGATATCTATTGGCAGCACAGATGTCTAACTATAGGGCAACTATAGCTAGCTATGAATAACCATCAGTTTTACAAACACATAGAATAAACAAGAGAGTTATTACACAGCAAATATAAAAAAATACTACCTGCAGGTTCATGATGTTTTGCATTTCTGTTTCAAGAGACATTAGATTTTATAAGAATCTCACTTGTTTAGAAAGTTTTTAAGGCTCAGCTCAGGCAGAGAGCTTGCAAACATGAGAAGAGTTTTTCCCAAAATTCATAAAACAGAAAGAAAAAAAAAAAAAATCCTATTAAAAATAATCCAGATGTCCTAAGAAGTAGCTTGTGATTTTTGAGTCCTAAGATTAACAATAGAAATTCTGGCAAATTCTGCAGGACAGGGATTAAATTAAAAACAAAACCACTACCACCACACTACACAGTGTCTCTGCTACAGAAGTCAAGAAGTCATTAGAAAAATAAAAGTGGCTTCATGCAACACTGTAGCCCTGGTTCACACTCCTCAAAATACCAAGCTGTAGATTATAAAATGCAATGACAGGGGAAAATAGAATAAAGCAGGATGCAGGAAAATTTTTATACTTCAAGCAAAAATATATTTTAGCTGCTACAGCATGGCTGACACCTCTCAAGAGCGGATACAACACTTCCTTGCTTCCTCAGGACACAGTGGCCTTCCCCAGCTATGGTCTGTCCCAGAGATTTCTGGGCTGCTCTTGGACTGAGGCAGGGAGTTGTTATGTGACCAAATCTACATTTTGACATCCCCATCTCTGGTGTGAACACGAAACTGGTACCATGCAGACAGAGCAGTCTGATCTTCTTGCATCCAGCCGAGGCCCCAAGAAAGCCCTGCAGTGAGGGGCTGGCCTTCCCAAGAGGTCACTTTTGGAGACTCGTGCTGCCACGCAATCTACATTACGGGGCAGAGATGCTACTTGTGACATTGAGATAGCTTGTGCTCTTACAACATTTTGTAGTAAAACTCAAGGGGCATGAATTGGAAGCATCTGATCTCAGACAGACAACATCGACAAGCCGGGACACGGGCTTAGAAGCCACTTCGCTCACTCAAGATCAACTTCAAAAGTATTGGTTTTCATTTCTACATCACACACAAATGCTGTTAGAAGTCGGATAGCTAGAGATTTTAAATGCAGCTAGTGATCTGTATAGAGGTTTTCTCGTTATCCAAGAATACAAGGCTTTTTACTAACATAGTTGAGAAATGTTAAAATTATGTATCTCAGATGCAACTGTAATAGTTGCGCAATCAAGGGCCACAAAATTAGATATTAAGCTTGCTTTTCTGAATCTTGCTTCATCCAATCTATTTCATGATCATTTATTTTCCTGTTGACAGTTGAGGTCAGCGCAAGAGCAGTAAGTCATATCTCACACTTCAAGATTTTATGCAATAGCTGGCAACTGGACAATATTTCTGACATCTGGGAACTAATTTGCAAGAAAAGTTGGTGAAATAAGGCCATCCTGAGTTATAAACACAAGTCTAATGATATCTTCCAGCTTCGCAGATCACTTTTTATAGAGTGGAAACTACGCAATTATGTGTATAGTTTCAATTATCATTACAAAGTCTTTCCTACATACAACTCTTACTTAATGAACCAAACCATCAGTTTAGAAGATTCTCTAAAACACTTGAACAAGTTATAGTATTGGAGAAATGTTAAAGCAAATGTTTAAAGCAAATTAATAATGAAAAATTATATCTCACACACACAAAGAAAAACAAACCATGGAGATATTCAGCTCCACATATGTTAAAATTTCCAGAAACCAGCAGCTGAGCTAAATAATTTTTCTGTTACAACAGCAGACACTTACGTGCAACCATTGTCAGATGTTTGTCCAGTTTTCAACTAGCCAGACACCATACCTTGAAGTGCTATGAGCTACCTATACATCACAAGGCAACCTATAAATGTACAGTCTTGGCTACGCCTATACGGAGCCTAGTTTTCCCTCCACATAAAATAATTTTGAATATAATCACATTCCTAGAATATCAGGTCTTTATTCTTGCCCATCACAGTTGAGGCCATTCCCCAAGGCTCCTGTATTCCTTTTGTCATTGATTATGAAGTTAACTACTAGAATATCAAACATACAAAATGTTTATCATTGTAAAAAACCAACAGCTTTACTTGCCAAAAAAAAAAAAAAATCCATTGAAGCCAATGAGAAACCTCAAGTGACAGAGAAGCCCCCAAACACAGCTCAAGCACAAATTCAGCACATTCATTTTCAGGGAGGAATGGCAATCTTGGCCTGGTACCACCCCGCAGCACAGCAGCAGCTTGGAGCACCTCGTTCTGCAGGATACATTATACTGTCTGCTCTTCTTGGGTTTCTCTTCAGTTTATTTTGATTCATTCAACTAAATGTCCTGACTGCACTTGTAGTTTGAAACTGTCTGAAGGAAAGCTGTCCAACAAGCCTCTGCTGCCTGCTTTACAGGAACCTTAGCAGACCACACTAGAAAGCGTCACACCATTTTGGCAGCTGTCACACGCAAACGACACCAGTGCACTGCAGCTTTCCCACATGGAAGCAAGCCATGTTCACTCAGAAGTGACACCATCTCCTGTGTCACCACATCAAGCAGTGACACCACACTGAACCTCGCTCCAATGCTGAGCTCAGTTATCAACCACGTGAAAGAAAAACATGAGGGAAGGAGTACCCATAACATGCTTAGCTCACCCCTTTACTCTTTCAGATTGAATATAGGCATCCCCGGATGTCAGCGTGCCTTTCAGTATATTTTTCTCAGGAACAGGGATCCCGGAACATTGCTGAGCCTACCCTCTCAACTCTTACGTGCTGTAGCTCTGGAGCCTTAAGTACAGATGTCCAAGGATTTGTCCAAGATCTTTACACTGAGGGCACTGCAGGACTTCACTGATTTCGATCCCATGCACTGATTTAGACCCCTCTATGCCTAATGCGTGCAGACAGAAAATACCTTCTGATTTGGTTTCACCCCAAAATGACATATTTTACACACACTTGCAATACTCTGCAATCCAAACTATTCCCACTTACATGCTTTACAAGAAGCAACCATGCATAGACACAGATATATAAATATATTTAGAAGGGAATGTTATCGTTATAACTGTTTCAGTTCTTTAACACACTTATTAAAAGACTAGCACAGATGACCAGGAGGTCGGTCTGTTCTGTCATCTGAGTAGATGAGGAACAATAACGTACCTACAGGGTCCTTAACCTACGCCAGAAAGCATAGGTCATTCTGTATATACAGTCAATGTTTCAAATGTCAGAGGGCTGGGGAAACTTTGTGATAAATTAGTATTTTCATCCTAGGGAACTGACCACTCCCTTCCTGAAAGCCTACAGTGGCTCAGAATGATGAGAGTTCCCAATTAAACCACAGATCCAGCAAAACCTTAAGAAATCAGGTGCTCATGCTAAGAGAGTGTCCAACTCACTGATACTGTCCTTTATTTTAAATCATTCATGAATTCTGAACCAAGATGCTGTGTAACAGATGGAGATGTATCTATGATTTGGTCTGAAGAAAAGTAATAGTTCTATTTGAACAATAACACTCTCATGCCAAGCGTATCTCTGTGTTACTCACACAAGAACAAGGGCTCCTCCTTCTTCTAACACTTTCTTGGCAACTGCATACATACATACCACAAAAAAAAAAAAAGTTTTTTGTTTTTCCACTGTTCAATTTCCCATCCCCATCATGAATTCAAGGCATGGTGCCTTCCCACAACCACCAAATATTGACTTACAAGTTCTGTTTGCAATGTTATCAAATTGTTCCTTTTTAAATAAAGATTTTTTTAAAACATATTTAAAAGCAAAGATATGCTTTCAAGGTACCTCTTGGTGTTATTGAGTTGGGTGGGTGACTACATTGAATACAGACAACTAGTAATTTACAAATCTTAAAAAAAATAAAAATAATTGAATAATTTTTTCTGTGGAAAATGAAAACAAATACATCTGTTTCCCAAAACTTACTGCTGTTTTAATCTACTAGGGAATCATGGCCCATAATAAAACAGGTAACAGCTTTTCCAGACCAACTTGATCAATCTTGCCCAGTCTGGTTTTCACCTAATTAGCTTCAGCTGTGTTTAGAACACACTTCATCATGCCAAGAGGATCTTTTTGTTTCTGTTTTGCTCATTTTTTGCATGGGAGTTTCCTGCCAATCATTTAATTCCTTCCTCTATTATAAGAATTTTGTCATCTTAGATACCTTTCCTAGCACTGAGTCGGCTCTCTCCTCTATAATTACTGAATTTTAAAATCAGGGAATAACTCTCTACTCTCAAACTGCAAAAAATCCCGCTTCCACATACAGGTAAGATCTACTAATGCATGCACAATAAATGATGTGTTTTTTTCCAAGGAAACTGTGGAACAATAATATATTTGCATAATTAGTGTACAGTATTAAGTTTTGTTGTATTGCAAAACCAAAAGCCATCCTCCTCCTATATAATTTATTCTTCAGATTCCAAACACAATTTTTTATTTATCCTTTGTCACTTTAAGAAGTCACAATCAGAGCCACTTTCCCCTTTTTAACAAATCTTAGAAAATTCTTGAGAGAGGCTGATTTGCTAACAAGTTCTTTCAATCAGACAAGAACAAGTCACTGGCCGTTGGGAGAAACCTAGAAAAGGTTCTGAAACTCTGCAAATTAGAATAGAAGTGGGAGCATCCGGTATCTGCCAGAGGGTACTGCTTGTAAAAATGTCTTACTTTCTTAGTTTGTTTTCCATTAGTGGATGATTAACTGATTCAGGTCCACAGTGAAAGAGAAGGGAGAGAGGGTGTGCAAAAGCACTTGCCCCAAGATAAAGCACAGAATCAGACAGAGGCCACAAACAAGGTGCCAGCCAGGGAATGCCCACTGTGCACACTGGATTTCAGTACATGTGCAAACCGAGTCCAGATGGCATATGTAGTGCATCAGATGGGTCACACTGTTTGTACAGCAAAGCAACTCCTTGCTAAACAGTTCAGCAGCATGTATTCTCTGTTCCTTCCTCTGTATGTTTGCATTTCTCCTATTGCTTCGATCAATATATTGGTACTACACTGAAGAAACAAAGCCGAAAGCTGATGTTTTGCTTCCACATTAGAAAGAAACCGACAGATAAACTTTGAAATAGAACTAAAAATGAGTATTTATCATCAAGCCCAACCATTAACCTAGCACTGTCAAGTCTACCACCAAACCATGTCCCCAAGAACCTCATCTATAAGTATTTTAAACAGCTCCTGGGATGGTGACTCAACCACTTCCCTGGGCAGCCTGTTCCAATGCCTGACAACCCATTCCATGGAGAAATATCCAATCTAAACATCCCCTCATGCAACGTGAGGCCATTTCCTCTCATCCTAGCACTTGTTACCTGGGAGAAGAGATCAACACCCTCCATGCTCCAACCTCCTTTCAGGCAGTTGTAGACAGCAATCAGGTCTCCCCTCAGCCTCCTTTTCTCCAGGCTGAACAGCCCCAGTTCCCTCAGCTGCTCCTCATCAGACTTAATCTCTAGACCCTTCACCAGCCTTGTCACCCTCCTCTGAACTCTCTCCAGCACGTCAGTGTCTGTCTTGTAGTGAGGCGCACAAAACTGAACACAGGGTTCAAAGTGGAACCTCATCAGCACCAAGTACAGGGGCACAATCACTACCATAGTCTTGCCAGCCATACTATTCCTAATACTAGCCAGGTTGCTGTTGGCCTTGTTGGCCACCTGGGCACACTGCTGGCTCATATTCAGCCAGCTGTCAATCAACCCCTCCCCCAGGTCCTTTTCCATCAGGCAGCTTTCCAGTCACTCTTCCCCGAGCCTGTAGTGCTGCCTGGGGTTGTTGTGACCCAAGTGCAGGACCCAGCACTTGGCCTTGTTGAACCTCCTACAATTGGCCTCAGCCCAACGATCCAGTGGGTCCAGATCCCTCAGTATGGCCTTCCTACCCTCCAGCAGATCAACACCCCCAACCAACTTTGTGTTGTCTGAAAACTTACTGAGGGTGCACTTGATTCCCTTGTCCAGATCATTGACAGAGATTATCAATTCCTTCAAACTAGCCACAATGCGACAAAGAACTCTGCAAAGTGCACTTGTCCAGGATAGAGTAGGAAACAAAACCAGTATCTATAGTATCTGTTTACCAGTTTCTACAGAATGACTTAGGAAGAATACTTTTTCCTATATTTTTCCAAGGTGTTTTGTTTGTTTGTGTTTTGTTTTTTGGGGGTGTTTTTGTTGTTTGTTTGTTTGTGGTATTTTGTTGGTGGTTGTTTTTCGTTTTGCAGGGGTTGGGGGGGGGGAGGGGTTGTTCGTTTTTTAAATGTAAATTATCAATTCCCTACTCTCCTACAGTATTCTTGCACTACTCTTACAAGGATTGAAAAAGCAAGGAACAACTATCATGACCCATTTCAGCAAAGGGGAAAAAAAAGGGAGGAGGGTGTCTCAAACATTTCCAACAGAACAGATATAAAGCTAGAATGGTCTGTTTCCATTTTAATTTTTTCTTATGTTTAGATTTGAAGGCCTGTTATATCAGAAACACAAAATCCAAACTGAAACACAACTAATAAAGGAATTGTTAAAATGCTTCTGCTCTCAAAAACAGATACATAGGAGACAAACCGTTGCAAGTAATTAATTACCAAAACTGTAAAACTTCAACAGTTGTCTGCAATCAGTGGAAGGCTTGTAACAGTTCCTGGTGCACAAGGACGGCACCACACAGCAGGCTGCACAAGGAGAGCATCACACACCAGCTCAAGCGCTGCAGCTTTGCAGAAGCTGACCAAGAAAGGTGGTGGGTATTTTTTTTTCTTTTCCCCCTTTTTAAAAGTCCTCAGTGTAACCCAAATATTCTGCAAGTGTTACATGACTCAGACTGTTATGATAAGTAGGCTTTTTTGTTTTTAAACTGTCATGAGTTTTCAGCATAATAATGCGTCTTCTAAGCATTTCCAGTAGAAGTGTAAAGGTAGAGCTCCGTTCCCACTCTAACCATGCTCAGGGATTTAGATTGCACACAATCCAGTCAGAATTCAAACCTTGTAATTTATCCTTCTCCAACAGTCAATGCTGGACATTTCACAAAAGACAATTTTTGTCCATTTTTCCTCTAGGATGATGATGGATGTCTTCAAGCATAAAAAGATTTAGTGCTACCAAAGATTAACTAAAAGAATTAACTTCATTCTAAGATGCTTATAAAACAAGTCTAAGGAGCCTAAATATAGAGGCTGCTGATTCTAAAGTGCTAAATACCTTTCCAAATCCTATTGAACCTTGGTTTAAATACACAGCAGTAAGTTGATTTTTTTTTTCCCAAAAATTCTAGCATGCATTGATGTATTTGCACAGCTTTCACTAAGGTCAATCTCAAACCTACATGGTATGCCTTACACACTTCACATCCACCTCTTTTCGTTGTTGGGCAGGACATGCAGATAGTGTTGCAGGTCACCCCTCAGTATTAGCATTTGACCATCTGTGTATTTGGTTCACTCTCTATGGAAAAATTCTAGTGTGATAAGTATGCCCTTATGAACACAAAGTACTCTTAAGTAAATCAGGTTTCTGTCATGCTTAAATCTAAGTGCACGCCCATTACAATCCAGGTGCTGTTCATAACCAAAACCAAATTAACTCCCACTTAACCATAGAGAGAATATAAAAAGTAAGTCCTTTGTGCATTTAAAAATAAAGTTATTTTATAATTGTTCGAAATCTATTCCTCAGCTGAACAAAAACTTCTCAGCACAGGACAGAAGTATCAAACAAGCTGGGAAAGCAATGCCCATCCAAAGCTCCACACAAAGATCTAGAAGATGGAAATCTCTAAACCAACTATGCTTCAGAGCAAAACATTCTGTGTGATTTCATTTGAAATTTTATTCTATAGAACCGCAAAAAAGTTTAAGTAACTAAAGTGGGGGGTGGAGGGAAAGTCTATGCTATGAACATTAGAAGCCTTCAAGTTTCCTGACCTGTCAGATTAGTTTATTATAGGTGAATTGTGCTTGTTGCCAACTGAAGATGATAAAGACCATCTCTAAGATTTCTTTAGCACACCAGATTTTTCTCTTGCAGGGGCATAACTGAAAAGCACAGCTGGATTAAACTCAAAAGAAATCTTCAGGTGCTCATTGTGTTTTAGTTATGTTTTGTTTTCAGGAGGTGGAGTGAAGAAGGGGACTTATTAATAGGTTTATATGAAACAAAAATTCACCCAACAAAATTCTAATTACTTCAGCATGAATAGGAGACTTAGAGAGGTTGAACTGAAATCAGGTAAGTTACACTAAAAAAGGTAATTCTTTCCTGTCTATATTTAGATTTTAACTCATTTAAAAATTTGAAGTGGTTCTTGAAATCCCAGCATTGTTCACAGACACAGAACAGAAGCCTCACCATTACTTTGCATATAAGTACAATCACGCTCACGGAAAATATCTTTTCAAGTGAAAATAATGAATTTCAAGCATGTTTTGTGTGGGTCTCTAATCTTCTACATTGCAACAGTGGAAGCCATATTAAATCACACTCTTGATGACATGAGGCACAGTGAGCAAGAACTCCGAAACTGCCAACTGCTGGATCCCCACCCCCTGCAACAGACATGGAGAAGTCTGTAAATGATTTGTGCAACTGTGATCTTAAACCGAAAATACTGCATATTTATGTTAATGTAGCGAGTGAATGCCAAAGTGCAAGCCTTCAGCAAATCTTCTTGCACAACGCAAATTCAGTTTTCATCTGTAGACATAAATGCATACTGTAATATCTGAGTAACTTTGATGGTTCATTTTATCAAGATCTTCACAGTATTTGCAGTGTGCTGATACAGGACCCAGCCTAGACCATGACACAACATTTAAAACATACTCATGTCCTGTAGAGGTGAATAATTAGACACACAGACAGCCCGTAAACACTTAAAAATAATACAGTTTATGCAGATTTACAGTTACAAATCTTGTATGCATGCCAAAGGACTTAAAAATACATTGGCTACATTCTGAAAACGTTTCAGCATGGTTGTGTACTTCATTTTTTAACCTATTTGAATGTTCTGCATCCTTCATTTGGTTCTACTAACTGTCTTCTTCCCCTTTTAACTGAATACACTGAACATCCACATTGTAGGTTGCAGAACTGTATGTTAAAATGTAATTACTACGTAAAGACTTAATTGCTCTATTCACTCTGTTCACTAGCAACCTCTTCCAAAATTTTATATCCAGCTTGGGCAGTGTACCAAGAACTCTGCCTTTAATTATGCTTGCTCTTACAAAGACGATGGGTAGATTTTCTATATGCTGTCTCTTGCAGCCCTGAGGCACACATTAATTCAGTTATTGACTACTGTCTCACTGATCTTCCCTAGAATTAATTTCCTGACTCTTGTCTCCAAAGGTTCACATTTATGAAGCACAAGGAGGACATGGGCCAGACTTTTACAGACAGAATAAGGGAAGTCTCTGTCCATGGGGTCATCCAGTTCTGGTGTTTTTATTCATGGTGATGGCACTTGGTGAGCTCTTACAGCATTAGCAGAACTGCTGGTCTGGATATAGAGCAAATTCACAAATGCTACGGCTCTTTCAGAGACATGGAGCAGCCTAAAGCACACATTTATGTTAGGTAATTGCCTGAATATATTAAAGAGTTATTCAACACAAACCCCAGTTTTCCCAAATGCGAGTACCTCTGTAAGTGGACTGTCACATATCACTAATACATTTTAGCGAGCAAGGCAGACGCTCACCATGCCTGCGTGAAACACCTGAATCCTGAAGCACATGAACATCCTGCTATTACGTGACTCCCTCCCCATTCCAAGAGACTTGCTTTCACAAGTTGCTCCTCTGGCAGCCCACAAGGCACAAGTAATTCTAGCAAAAAGGCATCTTCCCTTGAGGTACCCTGCCACATCCCTTCACGAAGCGTGCCAGACCAGAAGAACACACTGTTAGCACGTTGCAAATTCAGGAGCGCCAATACCACTCTGAATGGGGAAGCGATGGGTAGACACGCTGTGTGCTGCTGCGGGACTGTGGTTGTCTCCATGCCACCCTCTTCCTCTTTCATCTGGGTAACTAGCAAGTGACGCAAGAGAGATAGTGGAATGCTGCCACTGCTATATAATTTGCTTGGAAAGTTATTTTTAACGTTTCAGGAGCTTTGAACTTCAGGAAAATCTCCTTCAAGGCTACCTCTGTGGTTGAAAACCTCTGGCATCAGAACCAAAACTCATTGACACAGCGTGCAATGACTGTTGCTAAAATTCAACATCCAAGTAAAGAGACTAAAGAGATCTATTCTTTCTTAGTTGTGCCATGGAATTACTGGATCCCAACAGACATCCGTTAACAGAAATTACATGAAAAATTTCCACATATACCAATGAGAGAATATATCCCTAAATTTAGAACAAAAGTCTGCTGGAGAGGAAACACCCACTCTTGTGGGTGAGTTGAGAGAAGAGAGAGTTGACTGAAAATTTGTTTGATGTACCACGGTACCCTGCAATTCCTTTGAGGTAATTTATGATTCTTGGCTATTTCATAGCTTGTTAATTAATTCACGAAACAGTCTTCCCAGAAAAACTGAAATTAAGGAAGGACACAAAACATACCACTAAGTTATACACCTCAGAAGCAAAAACTTCCCTTCATGCACTATGGAGAACAGTGACGATTTCCATGTCTCATCAATGAGGTGTGATCTCTAGACAAAGAGCAGGATCACTACCCAAAACCTCATCATTATATCTTCAAAGAAATCACTGCCTAAAGGAACGTACACTAGATACATGCACAGTCTAAATCAAATTTATTCTGAAGGAAAAGATGAAATGTGAAGAGTAGCTGTGACACAAAGTACCTTGTATGTCTCTGAAGACTTGAATAAACTTGACATTCAAGGTCTTCCTTCTAAGTGTGTTTGGCCAGGAGAAGGAAGACAAAATATTTTAGACCTTACCTTCATGCAGTGTACATTTGAAGACCACTCCAAGAAAAATAACAGAGAAAACTCATAGGAAAGGGTATTAAAAATCAGAGAGTAGGAGCATGGATTGCCATGTTACGCACATAGCAGTAAAATCCATAAAGAGGAATTTCATGCCAAGCTCTCAACAAAATGTACAGAGCTTGGATTTTCTTCTTTACACAGAACATTTAAGTCAACAGGAGATTTGACAAGAGTGAAATCTGGATGTTCTTCAAATAACTGGGCTACTAAAAGTCTGTAACTTCCCTTTGCCACAGTGACTGGCTTGTGTTGCCAGAGAATACACCCTCCACCCTCAAGACAGCCTAGTTTCTTGCTGCTACACGCTACTAAGTGGGGTGGGAGATATATTTCTTCTGTTCTAGTGAGAAGTACAACTTCTTCCAAAAACCTTACAACCTCCATTAAGTCAGTGTTTGAAAACATAAGAAGGTGTGAGCCACAACTGAAGAGATCACAAAGGAACCTTATTTGGCAGCATTCTGACACAGCCAGGTACCTTCACTCATGCACGGGTCTGTCTTGAGCAAATGTAGAAAATACACTAAAATACAAAATTCCATATGAAATGAATGCATGCCAGTAGAGGCTGGTACAAAGGAGCAAGACAGCAGCAAACTTCTCAGAGCAAAACTTGATAGCCCAGGGTTTACCACGGTAAGCAAATCATAATTTAATGCAGGGGTGTCAAACTCATTTTCACCATCCTAAAATTACATTTGGCCCTTTGAAGGCAACTGCGAAGCTGATGTGGTCCCCAGTGAAAATGGGTTTGACACCCCTGATTTATTATGTAGAATGATTACTTTTTCCACCTATCTCGTATCTCAAAAGTGAAACTTGAGCACTGTGGTGCCTTCAGTCCAAAGACATAATACTGTCTAAGTGCAAGATGAATCGTAGATCACTTTCTGGACAAACCTACTCAAGCAGACATGAGAACTACTAAAATGGGCACTGCCACCACCCCATCCACTGTGCCCTCCCCCCCCCCCAAGCAAACAAACAAACAAAAACCCAAACCAAACCAAAAAACACACCAAAAAACCCCAAAACACACACACACGCAAAAAAACCCTCACCACCCCCCACCAACCAACAACCACCACACCACCAATCAATCTTTCTCCTGGCTATGTCCCTTTCAAGGTGACCCACTGTATGTCTTGCTCTTCAACCAGCAAACTGGAAAGCCCACCCTCCCAGGCTGAGGAAATACAAACCAGTCACCCTGATAACATAAGGAAAATTACAGGCTTTGAGTGGCCTTATGTATCTGAGGAGTATCCAGAGAGTCATTGGCAGTTATTCCCATTAAGAAACACAAATAAGATTTATGTTTCATAATGCATAGACTACAAATGTTTAAAATATTAATTCAAGAGACTCATTATATTAAAAGTACAGAATGCTGGAGAACATAGTCAATACATGGAGACAAATGCATATTTACCACATTTTAAAAAAACACTGTTTGAGCCTCCTGCTCATCAGGTTTGACTTTGTAATTGTATTAAACTAGAAATAACTTTGGCTTAAGCAGTTGCTGTGGGTGGTGTCCACCCTCACTCCCTATCCTGAAAGCTGAGGAATACATAAATTAACATGAAGCTTCCTTCCCTTGAAGGTTTTGTTTAATTTTAGAAGTGTCAGGGAAATGTTAATGTTACATTTTGTTGCATATTTTCCAGCAGCATGTGGCATATGCCGAGAAGGGAAATAACACTGTTTGTCATTATGACTTTACAGCCAAGAAGGAAGAAAATTAAAAAAGGAACCGAATTAAACCTGTAATTCACAGATCTGTTAAATACTGCTCTCTGTTATCAAACTAGATTTAATAGTTTAAGGTGAGTACAAGGTTCTTTTTCTACCTCTCTGAACTGCTGATTTATTACAAACCAGGATAAAACAGTTTTCAACTAGAGTTTGCATGTGAAAAGTTGGACTTATCAAATTGCGCAGAAAGTTCTGACAATTGATTTGTCATTTTCAAACTAATCCTTATTTACACGTCTTCTAATTTTAAACATTGTAGTAAGCAATAAAAATCACTAACTGAAACAGAAGGGCTTGGGAATAAGTGAAGTCAACTAAGACATTTAAATGTTTACAGATTAAAAAATTCATTACATGGGAAAATCGTTTCCTATCCAGTTTAAGTGCCACTCAAGACTCTCCTGCATAATAGAAATAAACTAAAGGAGACATTTAAGTGAGTACACACAGAAAATGAGAACTCCAACAACACATTCTGTTTTTTCTCCCTTTGCCTATGATATTGAGAAATACCTGTACAATTTTATTTCCCTTAGGTTTCATTAGAACAGAGACTAGAGTTTATCTGAGCATCAAGTTCTGACTAGATGTCCTATTATTTCTTTTAATTCCCCCAGTTACCTTAAGACAGCCTCCTCCTTGCATTAGTCCTATGTCTAAGTTGATAAAATATTTGGTCCTCATTTTGCTTCCTCTTTTGAGGTCCACATCCAGTATAGAGAAATATTAGAAAATACACTAGCATGGTGCTTGTGGCATAAATTAATGCAAAGCTACATTTTCAACACTTTACTTTTTAAAGTAAAACAGAGAAATGACTGCAAATTTGCCTGACTCTCATAGCAAAGCCGATCACTCCAACAAAAAGCTTTTTTTTAATGCTGAAATGCATAAGAAAATTAATATTACAGGCCAAGAATGGGCTTATTGTCTGTCTCTCTGTTTTCCATCAAGATTAGCAGCAAGTCTGACTGAGTTAAAGAGTCTACATTGTCATAATTTCTCTGGGATAACTGTATTACGGTCAATGGAGTTGTGCCCGAGAAAGAGAAGCACCAATTTTCCACAAATATGGAGTGTATTTCAGCACATGATGATCTGAAAGAAGATAAGGAAGTAAAATTTCAATCCAAACCAGGCCAGTCTGCTTTGGTTAAACCAAGCTGTTGTAAAGAGCACGACTTCCATTTCTTCCCAGCCCTAAAAAGATACAGTACAGCAAGATTGGAAACTGAACCAAATGCACAGCTGACATGACATGAATAAAAATACTTCAAGTCAGAAAGCTCTTTCTTGCCCACTTCATTATAGGCTTGTTTTTATACACACACACACACACATATTTAATAAATACAGACGTGTGACTCACTAGTCTATTGCATCAAAACACAGCGTCAGACCATTCTCCAAAGGATGGTTTCACATTTTGTTTCTTCATGTTTTCCTTCTTAAGCCACCTGCCTATCTATACCCAGAATCATTGGAGCAGACAGGTACTGACAACTACAAGTGCCAGAGATTCCGACTGGTACTAAGAAACTTCAAACGTTGATACTGTCAACTGTTCAGAGGACCCTCAACTTCTACAAGCTTTGAGATTTAAGAGAGCTTGTATTCACGACGTGCATTCACTTGCATTTACAAGAACTACTTTCTTATGTCTGTGGAGGTGACTTGCACCAGTGCAGCTGCTCTGTGACTGCGGCACACACGTGGGTGCCTTGAGAGAACACAGACTGAAGGACCAGCATTTGCAGGCAGCAGATGTCACACACACTCACCGATGCTGCTGGGTCTCTCTTTTAAGACTATCGGACCTGCAGCTCACTGACCCACCAGCACAGCATCAGTATATTGCAATCACTCTGCTGCTGAGACACGCATGCTACGGAAACCAGTTTTGTAGGAAGGAAGACCAGGGACCGAGGCACAAAGCCAGGGTGAACAGCCATGAGGCAGCTCCTTGGCAACCCTTAGGCCTTCAACACAGCACCATAAACTAGCTTGCAGAGCTTATAAAATAAATCCGAATTAACATCTTAGGGAAATAAAGTGTTATTAGAGGGGCAAACATCCTACTACCTCCATTTCATCTCAGTAGTCTGGTTCATCAAATGCTCTGCTGAGCTTTCCACAGAATACCTCCAGTGGATACAGAAACCAGAAGCATGACCTTTCTCAGGCTTTCCAGCAGAATATTCCACGAATTTGAGCTTCAGACATCACTAGGCTCATTGCTGAAAAGATACTAGCCAGAAAGACTGTACAGTATTGGTACTACCATAAAACAGAAATGTGAAAAGAAATTTTGCTTGGAGTCATGTCAGGGAAGGGGAGAGGAGAAAAAAAAAAAGACACAGATTTAAAAAAAAAAAAAAAAAGACGACTAAAACCCAGAACATTCTGTAGTTGCAACTGGAGGATTTTGGAAAGAAAACAATTCGGAAAAGGAACTCTAATCCCATCATGCTCATTCTCTCATAGAAGCTGGATAAATTGCTTTCTGTAAAAATAAACAGAAATGAACATTCTGTATAGGCTGTAAATGCCAGAACACCGAAGAAACAACTTTAATTTTGTAAGGACTGGATGGATAAGTAATAAGTTGGCAGGGCTGCTTAGACTTTTGTGAACTCTCATAAATATTACCTACCACAAGCCTAAATCACTGCGAGCTCTGGCTTATGTTAGCCTACTTTAATATCTTACCAACTCCTCTGCCAGAGGATAACCGACCTTTTAAAGGTTTTCTTCTAGTGCGTACAAGATAGTGTCAAGTAAGTGATTATCAGTTCTCGGAGAGACTGGAAACCTACAAATTTCATTCCTTATCTTTTGGACAGACTATTACCTCAAATCATGATTTATTGGCTTTTTAAGAGCTTTTTACATTGATGAAATCCTAAGATTAAATGTTTTAGAGCAATAAGTCTTGCGATGAGTACCACTGTCCACAGAATAGTTGAGTATTAGATTTATCAAAGCTGTATTATGGATTACCTAAAATAATAAACTTGTATAATAGTGAGCTCCACTTTTCATCTGGGTTCTTCTGTTTGCTAAGGTAAAATGACTGGCACACACACAAATCTATACAGATTCAAATATATATTGCACCCCCACTGATGTAGACTAAAATTAAACAGTGTGATAGAATTTGAATCACCAACTTTTGATTCCTTCTCTGAATTTTCAAACTGTATCAGTATATCTGAACCAGCTAACAAAAAAAAAAAAAAAACAACAACAACAAAAAACAAAACAAACAAAAAAACCCCACAAAACAAACACCACAGACAAGACAAAGCTTAATACCACCATGCAACAGGTTGCAGAACACATACATTGACAAATCCTGTACCATGTATCGAGAGTATAGAAAGGGCTGTGCGTTGTTTAAATTTATCTACTAGAAGAAGGGAAAAATGCAACCTAGAAACAAGAGGATGACTGGATCTTGGGAAGTCGCTTTAATTCTATTGAGGGAAAAAAATAGTGTAACAAAAACACTAATCAAATAAGATGATCTAATTTTCCTCTGAAAGACATATGGTAAAGAAAAAAAAAATACCAAAAAAGTAGAGTAGCCCACTTATATGTTTCCCTGTCTGCAGCAGAGGCCTGTGGCAAATCACTGTTGTATCCACCTTGGTTTTTAACTGCAGGGAGAGAAGAGTGAAACTTGGAATAGGAAAAACTCCACAGCTCCTCCAAAGTCCAGCTGGAACTGGCTGCTTTCCTAAGCAGAAGAGTCTCCCTACTCCTATTTCTGAGAAACCCTTGGCTCTGTAGATGGGCGCAGCCACACGATTTGCTGGGGCTTCAGATCTGCATGTCTTTCCATAGCAGTGCTTCCCCTTGTCCATTTCTGAATTAAATGCCAGAACTAAACATCAAAACTGCCATGGGGATGGCATAATGCTCTCTTCTTTGTCAGGGAACGTATTCCTTAAGGTTTATGGAGGGGTTTTGTTGCTGTTGTTTTCAATTAAAGGGAAGGGTGATGTGGGTGCTAACCCATGCAGCTATCAGATGGCAATGGCTTAAAATTTCATGTAAATGAAAAACGAATACAGATATGAATTGTAATGAGCATCGTAAGCAGTACAACTATAACAAGGTTTTCTATACAACAATTTACTCTGATGCAACTCCATCCAGGATGTTGAGGGGGGGAAGAAAAAAAATCTGCCACAGAGTAGTATCTAATATTACAAATTCACTATCCCATTTTACAGTTTTACTGTTAAGATAAGCTTTTAAGTTCCCATATCCTGCAAGGATAACAGTGTAGGCATAGCCTCATATTTCCACAGAGTACTAATGATAAGAGTTTCAGATTGCTCAAATGTAGATATGAGACACATGTCTTTATTATGACTTTAAAACAAATAGTCTAGATATTAAAACCACCACATTAAAATACACGGCTAAACAAATTCCAGAGCAATTCACTTTAATGCTGCCTGCATTTTCATGTTACACAACTGAGCCAGCAGAGTGCTCCATTTTCTCATTTAGAAGCTGTCTTCTCCACAAAGATGCTTTTCTGTTGGTAACTGGGATAATTCAGAAGATACAAGTAGTTACCCAAGTACAACTTTAAAATCCTGTGTTTCTAGAGTGATAAATATTACTTCTGCTATTCTTATTCCCACTGCAACTTTTATGTACAACTGCAGGCTGCAGCATGGCAAAACAAAGATTTTTAAACTGTAATACGGAAAAAAGCCTGCATTGAAGCAAATACCATTTTTTATGCTTGTTCTGTTCTTGCTCAGAGAAGTTTAATATGCTAAATATCCAACTCCAAAGAGACAAACATACTTTGTTTTTTCCTCCCCTATCAGCACAAAGAGAATATTATAGCTTTGTTTTGAAGGGATGCTCTTAGACAAATCTGTTTTATGTTTGTGCGATGTTGCAGCAGTGAGCTAACAGAGCCAGCACATAGAAAACGTCAGCAGATGAGACGACCACAGAAACAAGGTTGACCTACTGCTTTGGCTGAAAGTTAACACTTAAATGTTGATCCTCTCCATATGGTTATCACTTTCCCGATTTGAAAAATTAAAGACTCTTATACTTCATCTCTCATGGAGAGTGAAACAGAGACCATTTCTGTACACAGTGCGAGAGTCCCAAGCAGACCCTTCCATCAGTGATTATTACAGTTTCCTTGCTAGAGATGAAACAGGATAAGTCATTTCCTTGATTCCATCAAATCTGAGGAGAATATAGACGTCTTAAAAATCCTTTAGATTTCCTTATTCTGTAAGACAGAAATAACAACCATTCATATATATTATGTTACATCATGACGTCATGCTATTACACTGAACGGTAATCCTGGAAAGTCAAAGTCACAGCGGTACAGGACACTACACATCTCACTTGATAAACGGGAGACACGTCTCCTCGACCTTCCCATACACAGCCTCTCCCCCATCCCCAAACAGAAGCCCTGCACCTTTTTGTCTGCCAGAAACCCTTCCCACACCGAAAGAGCTCCCTCCTTATTACCGCCCCTCTGGCTCAAGTGTCATTTCTGCTCCACGGGTAGGAGACAGCCCCTCTCCCAGAGATGACCTAATCAGTCATGTATCCCCTTGTATTTAGCTTTAGACGTGTGATGCTTCCCGCACACAGCCAGGTGCTTGGCCTTGAGTCCCTGAAACCGCGGCTGCTTTTACCAGCTGTGCCTGTCCGGCTACCAAGACGTACCCTGTCTGCAAACCTTGTCTTTCCTCCTTGTGCCCTTAAACAGTTTTTCCCAAACACATCACACAACAACAACAACAACATCAAAAATCCCAGAACGCTATGATTTACTCTCTCTGGAAAGAGAAAACAGATTTCGAATTTTGTGAATATATTTGTCCAACTTCAGCATGTCAAACATATTTAAAATTACCAGCCCTGTTCACAGTTTGAGCAGCTATAAGGATCTCTCCATTTTCCAAATGCTGGAGTAAGTTTTCCTAGCAGTCTTTTAAAAGTCTTATTTTGAAGAAGAAATGTTGGCTATACAGGTCAGGAAATCATTTCTTCAAGCAAGTTCCAAAGTATGAGAGGACTGAGATGCTTTGAAAGCTGGTCTGCCCGCTGACTTTGCCCCACTTTGGAGGAAAATAAAAGAAAAATAAAAAAAGGCAACCCTTTAGAAAGCACTTTCTTAAAGCTGTTAATCCTTTAAAAAGAAACAATTCTTAAATTATCTGCCCTATAAAGGCAAATAGAGCCCAAGGGAGTCTTTCTGAATGGCTTACACAGCTATCTGAATAGGTTACTTCTAAAATGTGTACAATATGCAAATAACCATTGCAGAACTGTAACACATGAAAAAACTTCTTTTATTCTGTTTTCTTGAACATGTAAATGAAGAACACTTACTTTGTATTCAGGAAATGTAGGCAACAATGACATATAATTGACTAAGAAAGAAGATATTTAGCAAACAAAGACCAAACTCATTGCCTTCAAAATTGCAGGCTCACTTGCTACTAAACAAACAAAAACTCCTACCACTACAAACAAAACAAAGAAAAAAAAAATCCACAACACAAATTAGTTCATTAGGAGTATTAAAGAGGAAACTGATGGCATCTTCTATCATATTCAGAGTACATAAAACGTAATAGTTGAGTACTCCATATGGTACTAACCTGCCACATTCAGTTGCACACCCAGAACATCCCCCATAGTATGAAGACTACCATATGAAGTCATCTGGATCAGTCCTTAACTACTACATGGTCAGTGTCAGCTGCAATTGGGACTTGGGGAACTGCTAGATGTCCACACATTCCATTCATTTTCACAGTAAGTGTTGCTCAGTATCTCAAAGATAAACCACATTATTTAAGCAGTTTACAATATCCTCTGGAAGACCAAAGTCACAAAATCCAGTATTTCATTAACATATGAAAACATGGTCATTCAGGCAGACCAGAATCAATTGGGTCATTCAATCCTGAAAAAGCACAGGTAAGTCCATATTGCAGATAAGGAAGATTATTTCCATCTGTAAGATTTTATCTCTAATTCAGGATACATTCTATAGTGTTACTGAAGTGACACCATTAAGCCTGTTATTACAGTGGTGCAGCTTTTCTTGATGTAAAATGCTGTTGCAAAACCAGATCTATATACAGTAGAAGACACTTTTCCAGACAAAATTCCAGCAGCAGAAGCCACTGAAAGCAGCTGCCCTCCCCCTAATTGCTCATTCCAACACAGCAAAGAATCATCAATCATAGAACACCAGGTTGGAAGAGACCTCAAGGATCACCTGGTCCAACCTTTCTTGGCAAAAGCATCATCTAGACAAGATGACCCAACACACCGTCCAGCTGAATCATAGAAGCGTCCAATGTTGGGGATTATACCAGTTCCTTGGGAAGATTGTTCTAATGGCTGATTGTTCTCACTGTGAAAAACTATCCTCCTGTCCAATCAGAACCTCCCCAGGAGGAACTTGTACACATTGCCCCATATCTTTTCCATGTAACTCTTTGCAAAAAGGAAGTCTCCATCTTCTTTGTAGCCACCCTTTAAATACTGGAACATGGTGACAAGGTCTCATCTAAGCTTTCTTTTCTCAAGGTTGAACAAACCCAGTTCACTCAGCCTTTCCTCGTATGTCACTCCAGTCTTCAAAAAGGGGAAGAAGGAGGACCTGGGTAACTACAGACTGGCCAGCCTCACCTCCATCCCTGGGAAACTGATGGAACACCTTATCCTTGGTGCCATCTCAAGGCATATCAAGGATAAGAGGGTCATTAGGGGCAGTCAACATGGCTTCACCAAGGGGAAGTTGTACTTGACCAACCTCATAGCCTTTTATGAGGACTTAATGAGGTGGATAGATGATGGCAGAGCAGTGGATGTGGTCTACCTTGACTTCAGTAAAGCATTTGACA
>VWYH01001802.1:1446691-1461761 GCA_013399365.1 Pampusana beccarii
GACAGAGCACTGGAACAGGCTGCCCAGGGGGGTTGTGGAGTATCCTTCTCTGGAGACATTTAAAACCCGCCAGGACACATTCCTGTGTAACCTAATCTAGGTTTTCCTGCTCCAGCAGGGGGAATTGAACTAGATGATTTTTTGAGGTCCCTTCTAATCCCTAACATTCTGTGATTCTGTGTGATATGGCAGCTTCCCAGACCTTTGATCATCTTTGTGGCCCTTCTCTAGACCCTCTCCAGTCTGTCCACATCTTTTTTGCATAGCGGGGACCAAAACTGAACACAGTATTCCAGGTGTGTCCTGACAAGTGCTGAGTGTGATAATGACCCTGCCTTTGCTGGTGATGCCACTGTTGATGCTGCCCAGCACCCCATCAGCTTTCTTTGCTGCAGCAGCCCACTGTTCACTCACAGTGAGCTTGTCGTCTACTAGGACCCCTATGTCCCTTTCCACAGATCTGCTCCCCAGCCAGACAGGTCCCAGTCTGTGTTGCACTCTGGATTATGTTTTCCCAGATGCAAGACCATGCACTTTTCCTTGTTGAACTTCCTAACTTCTTGTTAGCCCACTCTTCCAGCCTACCCAGGTCTTCCTGCAGGGTGGCTCTCACTTCTGAAATGTCCACTTGCCCATTCAGTTTGGTGTCATCAGCAAACTTCATCAGGTTACACTTGATCCCACCATCCAGATCACTTATGAAGATGTTAAACAGCATTGGGCCCAATATCAGTCCCTGGGGGATTCCACCTGTGACTGGTTGCCAGTTTGAAAAGGAGCCATTTACCACCATCCCTGGGTGCGGCCTGTCAGCCAGTTCCCCACCCACCGCAGAGACCACTTGTCTAGACCATAACTTGCCTAGACCATCCACATAGCTGGAAGGTCAAGCCTCTCAGAGTGAGACCTGACTTCGATTAGGGTGGGGTTTTTGGTTTTCTTTGGTTGGTTGGTGGTTGTTTGGGGTTTTTTGTGTTTGTTCGGTTTGGGATTTTTTTTTGCTGTTGTTGTTCTCGCAGGTTTTTGTTGTTGTTGTTTTAATGTTTGGTTTCTGGTTTTAAGAGTGTGTCTCATTAAAAATAAATGTGTGCAACACTCTGAAATGATCTGTGAAGGCTGTTTTAGAAAGAGTGACTTATGTCACAAACTTAATACTCAAAGAGACATGGGAGATTGATTGTCTGATTCAATTCCAGGACAAAAAAAAACCCCAAACTCCTGACATTTATTTGGCTTTCTGCAAGATCTTTGGAAGGGCAGTTTAAAGCTTCTCTCTTCCCCCTGTCCTCACTTTAGGAGAAGGCGATGTTACAACAGAAACAATAGTGACTGCT
Organism: Pampusana beccarii; assembly: GCA_013399365.1. Classification (NCBI taxonomy): domain Eukaryota; kingdom Metazoa; phylum Chordata; class Aves; order Columbiformes; family Columbidae; genus Pampusana; species Pampusana beccarii. The sequence continues at coordinate 1,448,026 of VWYH01001802.1, forward strand.
TTTTACAAAGCACACATTGCTCCCTTGCATGAGAATACCAACAATAAAATGTCTTTAACTGTAGAGAGCAGAAAGTAAAGGATGATACTACTCAAAGTATCCAAAATCTTCATGCCAAAGCTTTAAAATGTGACCAAGGTGAAAGATAATTATTAGTACCCTTTCACAGTACATGCACAGACAACAGTGAATCCCAGTCTCTCAATGCACCTTTAAAGGATAAAATATTAAGTTTGCTAATCTTTTCAAAGTACTTCCTCCTGCAACATTAACCAAAGATTTTGTTTTGTTTTAAACAGGCTTATGCAACTCCATTTAACTGTTGAAGAAGACAGGAAATTAATTCCAATTCTTATTACTCTGCTCAAGTTGCAAGAGGAGTCCAGGTAGGCCAAACAGTCCCTTGCCACAGATTTCTACTAAATAACACGGAACTTTTGGGGAAAAAAAAAAAAGTGCATTAGACTGCTCTGACCACCAGACCATGTTCTGAGGATGTAAATAATATAACAATTCCCATGCTACTGATGTTCCTGAAAGTCTTCCATTCAAGTGAAGTTTGCATATGCTTAATGGGTTCCAGAATACCGAGATGGTCACATCCTGACAGCATATAACTGAAAAACTGTTCATTCGTCTTGATAAAACAGTCTGGCACCTGCAATACTGTACTTTGACCACAAAAACCAGAATAATTCAAAATTTTCATTGTGATTCATTTACATGACAAAAAGCAGAATTGTACCAGAGCTTAATCCAAATGATTCAGCCTGAACTTTGGTTTTACTTACACTATTATTTTGTCTTGCATGAGAAAAAAAAAAAAAAAAAAAGGAGAGGGAAAGAATGAAGGTTTCTTCATTCACTCTGATGCCAAACTCTGAAGTAGGTGCATAAACCTTCTTAAAGAGACCACTAATTTAATATATACTTGTTCCACTCAACAGTTGCGGGGCATAATCTGCAAGAGCAGTAGGGGTTTTTAACCTCTTCCTGAATGGCTGTAGTGGTTGACCTATTTTCCACTTATTATTGCCCTGTGTTTTGTGTTGCCATATACACCACTTCTAGCTGGTTGTAAGGCAGTGCTCTCAAAGTGCATTTTGTGCCAAACCTAAGAATAGCCTTATATTCTCCCTAAGAGAATACAAACAAAACAAAACAAACAAACAACCCAGCCTCTTCAGAAGTTTAGGATTATGTATCTAGTGATACATCACAGACAGATGTCTATCTGGAACTAGAAGTTTTTTTTCTGAAAAGGTCTCTGAATTCAGCTCTTTCCTTTAGTAGCAGGAACAGCTTTCATTTCCTCCACTGTCTTACTGGAAGTCCTACAAACCCATGGGGGAAGTGAGGCAAGGAGGCAGAACCCCTCCAATTTTGCCATAATTGCTATAAATTGACCAGACTGAATGTACAATCAAGCATATGTGTTACATACAATGCAATATTCTTAATTATGTTCTCAAGGACAACATTTAACTATTAAATCTGAACCTTTGAACACTGTTAAACAGTTGATAATATCTAACAAGGGTACATCCACTTGGCCATCTGCCTAGTTATGGGCTCTGATGATCAGCATGTTGTTTAAAAGGTATAGTACAAAAAGGACCAGGAAAGTCAGTATATTTTTTTTCTATTGAAGGAATGGGGGAGTGTTGTAGTCTTAAAGACATAATATGCAGTAAGTCACTTACAGCTCTACACACACAGCTCCAGTTCGAACTCTTGCATCTTTAAATGATTTGCTAATAGTTTTACAAATAAGAACACTTTTATCCAACAGCCCTCCTGTGTCTCAAAGCAATTACTGAAAGAGTTAACAGAAAGGACTTAGGTGTACTTGCATTGCTTTTTATTATAATGTTTTATTATGCACAGTGGTATTTTCCATATGAAAGCCTTGAGCCTGAAACAATACCCAGTTATCATAATCTACTAAGACCTATATTTCAGAACATTTTAGAAGGGGTTTTGGATTACTTTTTAGCTGGCAGCCTTCTACCAGCCTAAAGTAAGAATTGCAAAACCACTGCTGGAAAAATGAAGTTACAGAGTGCAATGCTGCCATCTGCTGAAAACTAGTTGTCTGAATGGTCTAATTACTATTTCCAAAGATCCATTTACAGGGTTTTGAACACTCAAAGCTGTTTAGACCTATTTAATCTTATCAGTTTGAGGAAGAGTAACAAATATTTTTGGATCAACCATTTGTGCGTGTAGATGCAAGGTCATCTGTAGTCAAGTATAGTAGCTCTCCTTCCCTCTAATGGGAAATGGGATGGCCACCCAACACTTGGTAACAGCCTGCGTTTCCCATGTGCTGCATACAGTGCAGCACCATAGGCTTCCAGAAGGTTCCCCTTGTCAGCAGCAGGCCCCAAAAGCAATGTTTCATGCTTAGTGACAACTCTGGAATAGGATACTTAAGCCTGCAGGTTCCTCTGGCTATGCACAAAGAAAAGATGCATGCCAGGGTGGACACCATCCCCTCCAGCAGCCTGGCCTGGTGTTCCAGTTCACAGGGCTGCACCCAAGGGTGACAGATTTGTTGGAAAACTTAGGAGTCCACATTTTTAATTGAGTTTTATTTCTCTACACCTAGTCATGGATGACAAGTCCTCTCCTCCAAGGGATGGATATGTCCTACTGTAATTGCCAAAATTCCTATCCAGTTTGCCAGGAGAGAACACTTTTCATCTACTGGCTGAAACAAAGTTGTATGGCTAGCAAAAAGTCACTAAAGAAAAAAAAGAACTCATGTGAAAGCACCACAATGTCGTTTTCACTATAATCTAGATTATCTGCAGTAACTTTAGTATAGGTACACATACAGAGCTCTCACATAATACGGTCTGTCTTGCACAACCACTACCCATGAACCAGTTTGACATTCACGCCCTGTCCTCTATTGTTTGATTGGCACTTCTCAGATAAATGAGACTAAGGAGTTTATCCAACACTTTAAGCAGACAACATATATTTTTGTTCTCAGTTCACCAGTATAAATCTGAAATAACTCTGCTCAGTTGAGTGAATATGGACCTCAATTTCTATCAGTGTAAACAAATCAAGAATGTGAGCCACTACACCAAGTTTAGTCACACGTGGCTTTACCAGATACAGATGCCTAACAGCACAAGTCTGATTTGTCTGTGCCTTGCACTGAAGTAAACATGAACAACATTATAATACAACACTACCACATTAGAATAGTACTTGACAATCACTGTGAACAGATTGTAAGCAATCTAATGGGGAACACTGAACAGAAGAAATAGGTCTCTTCTATATACAGGAGAACAAACTCACCAAATAAGGAATAGTACACAGCCTGCCCCTTTGTTACCATCTCTCATTTCTTAAAAAAATCCATTGGAAAAATTCGGCCTCAATCATATAATTTAATTTGGTAGAGCTCCACAGTAACTGTGATGGATTCATGCTGTATCACTTACATTGATAAAAGGAAATTACCAGGAGATTCCAGAAGCATTTTACAAAACTTAATTTCAAGGATAAAATCTTAAGTGCCTCATTGATGTCTGTCAGTTTGATTAAGGTATGAATCACATACCAATAAATACTATCAACTATGTATTTCAAGGCAGTTTTAGTTCCAGCAGCAGCATGAAGAAAAGGCAAAAAAAAGCCTTTGCTCAGAGATTAAAACATTCATCCTTAATTTCATTTTCTTATGGGATGAAGAAAGCCAAATTTTAGGAAAAAAACTAAACGTCAGTCAAAAAAGTTAGATGTAGTAACATGACATTTTACGCTTCAGTTGATAATTTGTGAATGTTACATTGTTTATCACAGACAGAAGACGAAAAGAGTTTCAGTAAAACACGACACAAACAAAATGGGTGGGAAATGCAGTCAACATCGACACTAAGCTACTGCAAAGACTCATTTACTCTGAGTAGCTCATAAATACTCACTCAGTAAAGAATGAGCAAGAAGCATTTTTGCCAGATCAACACTCATGTTTACAATTTCAAGCCAAGGAAACAGTAAAGACAGTAGATTCGATTACACAACAGAGAGAAACAGCTGGTTTTGGTGGTTCTTGTTGTTTGGTTTTGTTTTGGTTTTTTTGTCCACAGTGCAACAACGGCCAACACAAGCTCGAAGCTGCAGCCACCAATGCTACAAGACAAAGGTTCAGAGGTCTGAAGCCACCTCAAGGTTTCTTGCAGACCACCACCATGGTTAGACTGATGCATCATACTTGAACTGACCGCTAACTAGGGCTTCATGGACCATGGTGGTCCATGAACACCAAGAAAATACCTGCCCTATTAAATCAAATGATCACATGAGATCCAAGTGCAGGATGTATGGAACACAAGGAACTGAAACACTAAAACACAGGGCCAAGTTCTCCTACTATTTCAGAGGATACAGTTCCTCTAACAGTGGTGTACGTTTTTTGTTTTGTGGGGGGGTTTGTTTGTTTTTTTGCCAAAAAACCCCAATCAAACAAACACCACCAAAAAACCTCACCTCACACAGAAGCTAAGCCAGATGGCCAAATGCTGCTACTACTAATGCTGCTAATACCTCTTCAGGATTATTTATTGAATGAGACAGCTAGGACCAGCACTTTCATAGCTTGTCAACACTACCAGTTTTCTTCCCCAGTTTGTCTGTATCAGGTATAGTTTTCTTTCAGGATACGGCTTGTTAATCTCCAATGTGTATTGGTCACATCTGCTCTAAGATTATTACTTAGCTAATGCAAGTATAATTGAATTTAGATGTGTTGTTCTTATTTCAACTATATCCAAACCACAATTATTACTGGAAACTTCTGGTCTATGTTACTTTCCAAATTGACCCTTAAACTTCCTTATATTGTCCAGCATTTAATGCAGTAAGCTACAGGAATTTTCACCCCATTATATCATGAATTAGATTCCAGAGAAAACAAGTAACTTAAGAAGAAATATTCCATGTAAAAATGGAATACAGTCTGATTTGTATTTCAAACCAGCATTCAGTAGAGACATCAAGGAATTGTAGCTCTCCAGTTATCACACCGCACAAGGAAGCAGCAGCCCACCATGGGCCACACCTGATCAATGCTGCTGGCCATTGTCCTCCTCAACTCCTGGCTCTACAAAGGTCACAACACACTCATAATACCCCTCCCCATTGTGAAAAGACCGGTACACATTAAGCCAAGACAATCCAAGCTCCAAGAACAACTAAAAGATGCCCAAGCAAGAGGAGTTTCTCTGCCATTCTGCCATTTGCCTTAAATTGCACCTCACTTCTGGAAGGGACCTGTTGATTTCTGAAGGTCCTCCTCATTCCAAATGAAGCAAACGGAAGCCAGACCACCCAGTCACAGTGCTAGCCAAACACATCCGCTGGGACTACCTTGGCTCTGGTTTTAGCCAGAAGGGAAAAACGTTACCATATCAATGACATGCAAGAACATTGCTCAGGTGGTTCTCTGTGTATAAGGTAGAAGATAAGCATTGCCTTATGTCAGCAGCCAAAGCTATTTAAATACTAAATAAAATGCAAAGTGGAAGATGAGAAAAACAACTTAGTATAAAGAAGTTCTCTTCTTCCAGTGCATGATGCACCTAGCCCAATGACCACCAGAAAAAAAAAGGCTTTTAGAAGTCAAGTCACAGCCGTTTACTAGATCATTAGATCATCTACCAAAGCAGCATTATGCTGATTATATCCTCCAACCCGGCAGCCGCAGAACAGAAAGTCCCCTCCAAAAGGAAGTCTGCCAAGTGCATTAGTCTTCACACAATTTACTGGTCAGCGCACACACGTACACACAAAGGAGACCATTATGCCCTTCTGATTTCTGGTGTCATCCAGGAAGATAATTTCCACAGGTTTAGCAGTCAATGTTACAAGCTGCTGCTGTTCTTCTCAGCAATTGTATTTTGTGGTTGTACTTCCATTTCCTTTACTATGTGTGCATGAACAGGAGGCCTCTCTTTGGCCTGAATTATTTACCCTATAATTTGTGCTTCTGTTTTCAACTGGTATTTACTGCTGAATCATGCCAAAAATCACACATACTGAATATTGCAGTGGGTCATACTTTAAAGCCCCATGAATTTCCTGGTTTCTTTGCAGTCAGACATAAGCTTCCCATTATTTTGGGCCAATCTTTATCCTCTTATGGAACCTGAAGCATATTCACTGATATCAGTAAAAATGCACCCATTTGTATTATGCTTTAATACTACATGTCAAAAACAGGCTTGATTCCTTGACAATTCGGCTTTTACTTTCAGAGTTATTTAGATGACAGAGGCTACTCCTGTGAGAATACTTCAAATACATTACATGTGCAATAAGAGGCCTATTTGCTAGATAACTTTTACAACATCCAGCTGCTTAGAAGCAGGTAGACAAACATCAACATCAGGTAGGCATCCCTATACAGCACTGAAAATTTGTCAAAGCATTGTAAAAGTCTTATCAAAGGGCTACAGTTATTAGGAACCTGAAGACAATAGGACAAGTACCCTACTTCTCTGTTAACAAATTTGCCTTCAGACACAAAGACGCTCCATAGGACTCCAGCTGCCCCAAATGGAACACATCTCCAACTACAGAAAAAAATGGGATTTTAACAGACACTATAGGTTAAGAACTTAAGAAATAATGACACAACCACACCAAACATTTCCTTTATCATAATAAATAGTGGGGGTTTCTTGGCTATGTTATGCTGCAGGCGCAGAATAGCTAAATGAGAATGACAGACACAATCAGATACACCCATCAGTCACAGCAGTATTTTAATCAGATGTGGGCTACCATAGGCTTTGCAAACAGTTCAGTACTAGCAGTTAAAATTTCAAAGCTATTAGGGACTTAAATATATATGCAAGCACCTATGAATCACAATAGATCTGAATGTAGGCATTTTTTTTAATGGCATCAATTTCACTGGGACACAACCACCAAGCTTAATTGACTTTGTAAGTCTCAGGAAGGAACAAGTAACTCCCGGGGTGTTAGGGCTGGACCCAACACAGGACATGACCTCTGAGTTGGCCCAATTCGCCACCACATCTACAGCCCCCCATGTCCATGCAGCCCTCCATGAGCCTCGGCATGAGGGGGAAAGTGGGGCAGAAGCAAGGTCAGGGGAGAGAGAGGCAGAGCGGCCCAGAGCACGCATAAGAGTCTCTCCCCAACCCTGGATCCGGACACATAATACCGAGACACCCCCCCCTTACCTTGGCCAAAATCACCCTCAAATCCAGCATCAGTTTCCAAAACTCCCCTAAACCCAAAGTGAGGTGGGCATATTTTCACTTCTAAGGCACTTCCAGCCTGCTGCAACAACGCACGAGTTTTCACAAAAGTGACAGAGCCATTTCCCAGAATGTAGCTCACTGGCAAAGCTACACAAACTTGCATTATTAACAGATTTTTAATATTTAATGGCCTTCATACATGCTGGCACAAGCCTGATGTGACCTTCCTTAAAGACAGATGTATGTCCTCCTTTGAACAGCACATAGCGATTAAAATGAAGACGTATAGTTAACCAACTCTCATCTCCATTCCAATTAGTAGAATACATGGAAAATAAATGCAAGCAGTGAACTGACTCAGTGACCTTGCAAATAATTTTGGATGTTCATGTTTATGATTAAATTGACAGCCCCTCTTCACAAAACCAGAAAATCATCTAAGTCTCTAAGTTACATCATCCAGCCACATGATCTGCAGCACATTTGCCTCTTAGGAATTTTATAGACTTTTCAGAAGACAAATGTTTAAAAATTGTTGCTTTATCCTCCCCCCTAATCTTCATATGTATAACTTTACAGTAAAATTTCTAAAAGTACTTCTTAGCACTACCATAAATCTGCTATCCATTGTATAAAGATTTCTCAACTAAAGCGGGCAGCATGGGCTCAACTACCTCCTCCAAGGGGGCATCCCTCCTCCAAAATTTTAATTACAGACTCTGACTAACCCCTGCCATTTTAGCCACTTCCCCAGCTTGTTCTTTTTTCTGGGTCTAGTTTAGTTTGTTTTGCTGTGTTTTGAGATTTTTCCAAGGTTTCAAATATTTAGGCTGCACCAAAACTATTTGAAGAAACCAAGAGTCTTTTTTTCCACCTTAAAAGCAGAGCCTAACACAGCAAACTCAGCATAAGCAAGAAAATTAAATGGGCACAAAATCCAGTCCTGATTGTCCATTTCCTTCCTTTTCCAAACCAGAAAGCTGAGGTCTCTAGCCCTCCCAACACCAGCTTCAATCCCTAGAGAGACCAAGGGGTCTCTTATATTGCCAGACTAAAGCAATCACACACAACATACTGAAAAGAAAAACCTACCTCTTGAGGTCACTCTTTGCCCAAGCAAATTGCACAGGCCAATTTGCTTTCTACAGCAACTCCATCTTTGCCTGGCTTGACTGACTAACACATTTGTTTTTCACTGTTCTAGGCAGCACATTCATATAGCTATAGCGAGAAAACCCTTTTTCTTTTTTTTTTTTTTTTTTTTAAAGCTTCCTTACCTATGTTCTTCTACCTGCTCCCTCCTTGTCTTTTGTCTCCATTCCTGTTCTCTTTTGGTTTTTGTTCCCTCCTTGCAACATCCCCTTCCTTGATTTCAGAGACCAATGCATGAATTCTTTCTCTTCACAAGCTTGCTTTTCTACTATTCTTACATGTTTATCTCACTTCTCTTCCTTTTGTCAGCTTTCATCAGCCCAACCATCACCTTCATCTTTCAGCCTCTCGCCAAGGAAGCTTCTTTTTTGTTTGTTTGTTTGTTTGTTTTTCCCTCCGCATCCTTAGATTATCTTTCTCCTCACAAAAGTAGCATTTTTCTACTTGGTTTGAAAGGGTCCTTCCCCACCGTTTTCAAGCACCTACATTTTGTTCCTCTCCTCCCAGCTGCTGGTTCCAAGCCAATTACCTCCAGAGCATGGGCACCTGTGGCAGGAAGCAGCTGCCTGGAATTTAGGCAGTACTACACAAAAGCCTCTACCACCACCTATACTTAAAAAAAAATCTGTTCCAGAGGATCTAAGCTGCTCCTGCTATGCTGGCACTTCAACACAGTACATGCAGTCTTAAAAAAAAATATTATACACCCCAACCACCTCTCTTACTCCAAACACAACTAATCAATAGATTTTAATTTCAGAAAGGTCTTCAGGATGTTACATACAAGGGGAGGTGGGGGGAAAAAACTCAAAACCCAAATACATCTATGCCTCCAGTGGACTTCGTTTTCTAAGCAACCCTTGGAATTTTTGCCAATTCTCTGCTTTGCACAAAGGAGCACTTGGCAAGTGATTTCTATTTTTAGGATGTCTGGGAATGCTTTGTATTTTTACATTTCACTTTGTGGGACCACAGTGCCATCTATTGGAAAAGATAAAAAGCACAGACTCTCATTGGCTGTTTATTATCTGTCAAGTTAAGAATAAAAATATTTATTATTTCAATTTCAAAACAACCAGGCAGGCAAAGTATTTATGGCAGGCTTTTATAGACATTTGTTAGGATATACAAGCCCCGGTATTATGGAAAGTGGCAGATTGATACACCCGAAAGAACTTAGTTAAGCAAACACTTAAGAACCACACAAACACCAAGACTGTACTAACATGCCAGAAACAAAAGCTTCCACTTTTAGAAATAAAAGTCAGGAAGGGCTGCATAAGCCTGTCCTTCCTTCTCCTTGATCCTACATCTCCTGTTCTAGTGGGACTCCCTGTTTGAGCCTGTCAAGGTTTGATTGCGGGGTGACAATAAAACCATGGTAGAGGTATTGTTAACCCCTTCTTTCCCCCTTTAGCCCCTCCCTCTCCCCCCTTCCCACTAAGGACAAGTGATTGGGAGGGAAAGAAGGACAGAGAGAAGAGAGTGGGAAAAATTAAAGACGTTTTACTACTGCTACTGATAAAATAGAGAAATTAATACAAAATATACAAAACCAATCTTGAAAATCCCGGCAACTGCTCCAGCAGATGTAGAGCCTGCACCCGAAGCCCTGGACTGGATTCTGCAGCCAACCGGAACTGGATTCAGTCTGTCACTAGGCCTCAGTTCACAGGGACGGCTCGCAAGGTCCTCTCCTAATGTCGGCCATAGGGAAAAAAGGACGAGATCCTCGTGATCTTCCACTTTTATATGAAGTATCACGTGAATGGGATGGAATACTTAGTTGGTCAGCTTTTTGTTCACCTATTTCAGTTCACTGCTCTCGTGGAAGGTGCATCCATCCTTATCAATGACCTTGCATACCATTGCTATGTCTACCAAAACATGTTCACTTTCAGGAAAGCGCAGTTAGTAAGAAGACTTTAGCTGACAGAAAAATTCACTAAAAGAGAAACTTGTTTTTAACAAAACCAGGACACTCCACCCCTTATGCCATTCACAGCATACTTAAACCTTATAAATACAATCTAATTAATCATTACTACTATATATACATATACACTTGTACATATATACACAGGTGTAATTCATCATTTTCTTAGTCCGTGGACCATCCTTCGAAAAGTTCATTAAGTTCATTTATCACAACAGTCTCCCAGGGCAGGAAAAATGGTACATCTAGTGCATCTCATGAACACTGCTTATGGGTTAAAGACATCGACTCCGAAGAAGTTGTCAGGCGCCACTCAAAGAAGCTAGCTCTGGCTTCATCACCACTGTCTTGATATGAAAGACACTTATTAAACACTGTTAGTATGGCAATTAACATCATGCAGTTGAATATTTTCACCCAAAATCAAATCCCCTTGAAGTACACACCAAACTTCTCCATCCTTAAGCACCACCCACCAGGTGCTGCCAGGTCCCTGGGCCAAAACAATCCCATGAATGGGCTTGCCTTTGCCTGATGCAGAAGTAACCCAGACTGCCTTTCCTAACATATTTTTCATGTGTACTACAGGGACTTTATCTCCTTCTACAGTACCTAGAATTTCTGATTGGACAGGCCCAGCTCGATTGGTTGATCCTCTAGTGTTGATCAACCAAGTGGCTTTTGCTAAATGTGAATCCGTTTTTAAAGGTTCTAGCACTCAGTGCCTTTAGTGTCGTTTTTAACAAACCATTGTACCTTTCAATTTTCCCAGAGGCTGGTGCATGATATGGAATGTGATATACCCACTCAATACCATGTTCTTTGGCCCAATTGTCTATAAGACTGTTTTTGAAATGAGTACCATTGTCTGACTCAATTCTTCCTGGCGTGCCGTGTCACCAAAGAACTTGCTTTTCAAGGCCCAAGATAGTATTCCGGGCTGTAGCATGGGGTACGGCATATGTTTCCAACCATCCAGTGGTTGCTTCCACCATTGTAAGTACATAGTGCTTACCTTGACGAGTTTGTGGAAGAATAATATAATCAATTTGCCAAGCCTCTCCATACTTTAACCATCAGCCCCCATACCATACAGGCTTTAGCTGTTTAGCTTGTTTGATTCAGGCGCAAGTTTCACATTCATGAATAAACTATGAAAGAGTGCCCATGGTTAAGTCCACCCCTCGATCACGAACCCATTTATATGTTGCATCTCTGCCTTGATGCCCCCAAGCGCCCATGGGTCCACCGAGCTAGAAAAAGTTCACCTTTACGTTGCCAGTGCAAGTCCACCTCAGCTACTTTAACCTTAGCAGCTTTATCTGCTTGCTGGTTGTTTTGATGTTCCTCAGCAGCTCGACTTTTAGGCACATGAGCGTCTACATGACGAACTTGTACAGACAGGCTCTCTAGCCGAGCAGCAATGTCTTGCCACAGTGTGGCGGCCCAAATGGGTTTAACTCTGCGTTGCCAGTTGCTCTTCTTCCATTGCTGTAACCACCCCCACAAGGCATTTGCTACCATCCATGAGTCAGTACAGAGATAAAGTACGGGCCACTTCTCTCGTTCAGCAATGTCCAAAGCCAGCTGGATGGCTTTCACTTCTGCAAATTGACTAGATTCACCTTGTCCTTCAGTGGCTTCTGTAATTCGTCATGTGGGGCTCCACACAGCAGCTTTCCACCTTCGATGTTTACCTACAAGACGGCAGGATCCACCTGTGAACAGTGCATACTGCTCTTCAGTCTCTGAAAGTGTATTATACAGTGGTGCTTCTTCAGCACGTGTTACTTCCTCCTCATCTGGAGACATCCCAAAGTAAATCCCCAGAAATTACCCTGCTCTAGCACGATTTTCAGCGTGAAATTCCCATCTCAGAGTAAAAGCCAGGGTAGGACCAAAGGAATGAAGGAGATCTTGTGGAGAAGGCCACAGCACCACGCAGCTCTCACTGGCTGCTCTCTGGCACCTCAGAAGCAAGTGGCAAAAAAGCCGTGAATGCAACAAATATCTGCTTTGTTCACCTCATATTTGGCAAAAATTGCACAGTCACCGTCGTCCCCCTCCCTGCACACCACATCAAGACCCCAAACGCAAACCAGCAGGTCCTCCTTGGGGAGGGAGGGCAGGAGCCACTGACCGTGCCTGCACACACACAGGGGACAGGGGAGAGGGAGGACAGAGCAGCACTGTCCATACTCCGCTTCTGAAAAGAAGTGGTCTCTGTCCAGGGAATGGAATCCCTCTCCCTCTGCTGGTTTGTGTTGTTTTGTTTTTCCCAGTTACACCAAAGCAGCATTTTCATTCTTTAGTATTTCCAAGACTTCTGCAAACGTTCCTCCATACTGTCTGTGCTCCTCAGCACAGGGACCTGGCACTCCCGCATAAAGGAGAAAACATGAATATCACTCCAAGCAAAAGATGAATTTTATTTACCTTTTGCTACACTACAGATCTCTCTTGTTGATTTACACCTCCTTATACTGATACAGCGTATGCCTCAGGCATGACCGCACTGTCACTGAAATCAATAGCAAATTTAACACAAAATTCAGAGGGGACAATGCAGTAACTAGAATAGGGGAAAAATGGTAGTTTAAAACCTTGAAGTGGTACTTCAGGGAGTTAACACCTGTGATACAGACATGAAGGGACCGATCTGAGAAACAAAGGCACCTCTGGCTGCACGACCCCAGAGTCTCGCTGAACTTTTTAGTAATAAATTGCGCTGTTCCGATAGTAGATTGGATGTTAACACATGTTCACCAGACTTGGGCCTAAACGCTCAGGCAGTGCCCCCCAGCTTTCTCCTTCAGGAAGCTGCCCTTTTCCTGTGGCCCTGTGACCTCTCCAATTGTGACAATAAATCTGCAATTATTTGAATTATTTTCTTTCCTGCTGTGGCCCACACATTTGTAAAGCATTGCCAAGGCAGTGAGCAGTTCCAAGGACTGCCGCTGCCCAAGCAGGCAAAGTAAGGGGAAGATTTCGTTTCCCTTCAGTCATAGTGACCACACCAATCTGTACTTGCACTCTGCACTAAATAACACAGTATAAAATAACCTTTATTTCCTGCAAGTTCACACAAGCAGCTTTTATTGGGAAAAGTTTGTTGTTCCATACTGAAAAGCTGCTCCAAACACACCAAACTCAGGCTGCTACACGAAATCTATGCCCATATAGCCATAAACAAGCAAACTTTAAGACAATCAACCCACCCACCCACCCCACCCCGAGTGCTCCCATTGTGCGCTGCTGTGACCCCCACCCGCCGCCCCCCACAGCCGGGCCCGCCCCACTCCCCAGCCGGGCAGCGAGTGTCACACGTGTGCGGGCCCAAACTGCTCAAACGGATCCATAATTTTTCCGTCAACTTTTTTTTTTTTTTTTTTTTT